>VZTU01028397.1:489180-549243 GCA_013400835.1 Zapornia atra | reverse complement strand
AAAAAAAAAAAAAAGGAAAAAAAAAAGCCTAGAAAATTGCCTCCAGCCAACTGCAGAAATTAATTAGCAGAATGTTCGTAACACAGCCTCAGATCTTGTCACCGGTGGTTTTGATGCATCCATGGATGTTGCACGAGGGGAGAGATACAATTTCTGACACATAAGATTGATTTTCCTTTCTCCCCAATTCTTTACCCAACGTGAGAAATCCGCTGCTTCTATAGCCTAAATCTTGGCCCTCTGTAAACCACATGTAGTGCATAATTACAAAAGAAACACCGCTGCAAGGACAAAATTAACAAGTCTGGTAGGTTTTTTTTCCTTTACAAAAAAAAAAAAGCTATCATTTGACGTTTTCTTAAGGCAACCCTTTGTGTTAAGGCAGTCACTTCTGATGAAATAAGAGCTTCTTGATATTTCCATTTGAGTATTTTGGTATCTGATTGCTGATGATTTCTGCCAACATCTCCGGGAACTCAATACTCATGGATTTATCCAAAAATGTCTGGAAGCAAAAGCTCAGAAGACTTTCAACCACCTACAAGTGATAAAGCAGAGGATTACTTCGGAATGAACACACAAGGAAGAGCCATTAACCGACATCCTTCCTTCCTCAGGGCTCCCGGGGCACAGGCTGGCGTGGCAGCTGCTTCACCAGCCACCCCACGGGCACCGGAAACCCTGGTGACGCAGGGCAGCCACTCAGAGTCACAGGGTTGGAAAAGCCCTTTAAGCCCATCGAGTCCAACCGTCCCTGTCCTGTGCTAAAGCAGATCCCTGAGCACCTCATCTCCCCTCTGTTAAACACACCCGGGGGTGGGGACTCAGCCCCCTTCCTGGGCAGCCTGTGCCACAGCCCCACAACTCTGCCAGGGAAGAACTTTGCCCTCCCAGCTGAGCTGACCCTGCCCTGGCACAGCTTGAGCCCATTGCCCCTTGTCCCATCTCCTGTCCCCTGGCTGAAGAGACCATCGCCCACCTCTCTGCACCCTCCTGGCAGGGCAGGGGAGGTGGTGAGAAGGTCTCCCCTCAGCCTCCTCTTCTCCAGGCTGAACACCCCCAGCTCCCTCAGCTGCTCCTCAGAGGATTTGCCCTCCAGCCCCTTCCCCAGCCTGGCTGCCCTTCTCTGGCCTCGCTCCAGCCCCTCCATGTCCTTCTAATGGTAAGGAGCTCCTCACTTTAATTAGCAAGTCTCCTAAATGGCATGCTAATATCAATCAAGAGAACTGATGGGGCAAGGCCTTCACCAACACTGAGGAGACTCTGCATCAACTCCCATCCTAGCACCTAAGTGACAGACACACAGACAAGGTTCCTAGGAGCTGCCCAGGCACCTGGTGCGCTAACAAGAAAGGGAGGTCTGAAAGCTGCCCCCACCTTATCCAAACACTGCTCCAGCTACAATAGTCCTACACACACGATTCACAGGAGACAGCCCGAATTCTGGAATCCCTGGCAAATTCAGACCCCTAATACCAAAACTAGCACCCATGTGTTATTGTAATGCAATGTCAAGCCATTCCATAGATTCCTGAATAGCTTATCTCCAAAATAGCCTTTCCAAAGTTCACATTTTTGCTCCTACTGCGAAACCATTGAGGATTTCTGAGCTCCTCCATTTTAAAGCAACATCTTTTTTAAAAACTGAAGAGACAGAAAGTGACATTAAGTGTAACATTACTCAGCCTCTGGCGCAGAAGCAGCCTGTGAGCATCACGTTCCCTCACATCACTCAGCCTTTGGTGAGAGGGTGAGGGAACACGGCCACCACATCCCCCCACCCGGGATCCCCTTAAATAAAATAATTTTAAAGAAGGATCAAGGGACTTGCTGCCATATTCACACACTCAGCTGGAATGCCCAGGGCATTCTGTTAGGCACTTACATCATGCATAGAGTCCAGCAGTTTCGTCAGTTGATAAAATCGCTGCCAGTTCTGACTTGAGTTCCCTTCTCTCTTCACTATGGCCTTTCCCAGCTCCTTAATGTATGTCATACGGATTTCTTCAAACAGAGACTGACTCTTCAGGCCTTCCTTAGGAACTGTAACACCGACAGGAACCTTTCAGACATCACACCTCTATAAACAGTGTCATTATTTAATTTCTCTTACATTCGTTACACAAGCACAACCAGAAGAAAAAAGAGTGAATGAGCTGGCAGCTGAGAGACAAGGCTGGAGAGCAGCAACCGAGACAGACGACTCTCTGAGCAAATGGGATTGCTGGCTAAGTAGAGATAATAATAAACCCCCCAAAGGTAACCTAACAACAAACCCAGGGCAGGGAACCAGACCATGGAGGCAACACCACTAAGCCCCAGACATGCCTTGACAAGGAACATCCAGGGCTTGAGCTCCCATGTTCTCCATGTCCTGAGAAACGTGACATTGGAAGGATTCCACACAAATTCTGCATGCCAAGGGAAGAGTGAGGGTAGGGTCACAGGATGGCTTGGCTCAGGATGGACCTTGAAAGATCATCTAGTTCCACCCCTCCTGACGTGGCTCAAATAACGCAGCCTGGCCAGGCAGTGACCGAGACCCAACAACACAGGGCTCCTCAGGACGGGGACGGGACAGTGCCAGCGCCTGGGCCCTCTGCACCCCAAACTGGGACAAATCAAGCATATGGACTCAGTGGTGCTCAACATAGTTGGGTTGCAGCCTTTGTTTCCCCTGGTGAAGTAAAGGGGAAGAGCTGAAGACAGAAGAGAGCGAGCTGAGACAAAACCAAAGCAAGCGAGGAGGATAGAGGCCATGAAAAACAACTCCCTTCCTTGAAAAATCCTCGCTGCACTGTCAGCAGCAGTGACAAGTCAGAGGGAAGTGTCTTATCTGCCTTGTCTACACAGGAGATCACAACATGTCAACTCTCACTTCAGTATTTTAAATGGAAAGGTCTGTGAGCTAAGGCTGAGTGCGAGCTACGTGGGATCTTGCTTTACCCCCCTTGGTGCTCTTGGAAAGCTTAGGAAACACAAGAAATGTGAATTAAAATTGTGAGTTTGTGGGTAAAAAGCTATAGCAATTTCAGCTACTCCCTTTTCACAAGTTCAGACTGTAGTGCTCAGACAAGGTCTTCCTCAGGGGGCTACAGCCCTGCAGCACACCAGGAGAATGCAGCACGAACCAGGGTGAAAATAGTGTAAGTTATTTACACCATGTCTCCTATGAATTTACTTCTGTGTATTCTGAAAGGCCTGTTCTGACACTGTGCTTTGAACCTTTCATGCTGTACAAACAACGGAATTTTGCTAAGGTGTGACTGCGTCAAGCACAGCATATCCTATTGTCATCAAAGCCACCATGCAGCACACTGTGGATAACCTAAGATAGATTCTGATCATAAATCCAGCAGATACTTTTTGGATGCAGATGCAAAAAGCTGTATTTGCATTTAACAACTTTAAAATAACTTCCAGAAGAGTTTGGTAACTTGTTTTTGGGGTAACTGCTTCACTGGGTCAGCACTTCCTCCCTGGCAGTGGGGGGGAGGTTCAGGGGAGTTTTTGGTTGTTTGGGGTTTAAGTCTTTCACGGACATGAAATTACAGCTTTGCCCATTTCTTTGGGTCCTGAACTGCCCAGCCAGCCTGGGGTTTATTTTTGAAGAATTTTAAATTGCAATTTTGAGTTTAAACTACCCATGCACAGACAGAGTAATGGCAAGTTCAACTCACATTGTTCACACAGGTATTTAGCTATTCACCTACTTGTAGAGAGGAGAAGCAATGTTTTCATGCAGAGATATTCCTCATATGAGACTTGAAGCCGTGAGAGCTCTCGGGCAACCATAAGCATGTGTTTGCATTGTTCATACATGCACGGTAGGTTCATTCTCTGCCTGAGAAATGAAGAGCATAACTTCCGTTAGAATCACACCTACAAGTTCCAAGCTCTTCCCATGCTTTGTCTGGAGCAGTGAGGGCTGCAGAGGCTGATGATAACCTAGTACACGATCTACCCACAGCAAAACGATGTGTTTTCTCCAGTGAGGCCACTCAGGGCGATGCCTTAGTCACCACACACAAACACTGGCCCAGCACTGCAGCGGGAGGGGAGCAGGATGTGTTAAATCCCAGGGTACAATGGGACCAAGGACTGGTCAGGAAGCTCTGCTACCAACCACCAACAGGACACAAGCCTGACATAAACACATGTCCAGTCACGGTGTGACAAAGCTCTCCAAGTCCAGCAGTCCCAAAGTATTTAATAACTAAATTATTAATTATTAAGATGTCATGGCCTACTACACTACAGGTGAGATGTCCCAAATTCCTTCAATACCTCTGAGAAGCCCACCTAAATCTAACACACATTTGCTCACTAGCAATAGCATCAAAACCCATACTGTCTCAGTTCTCAAAGTGACTTTCCACTTCTCAAACCCTTTCACATTCTTAAGTGATGCCTAATCTTGCCATTAAATTTCATTACCTTTGTACTGTAATTGTAAGGCTTCTAACCATAAATGGAAAGACACGTCGACAACCAAAGGACAATCTTGGAAAGCACTTACCTGGAATTGGAATGACAAACTTTATGCCTTTATAAACTCTTTGCCTTTTATTTTTTCCTATTTTAATGAAACCTTGCCTCAAGAGAGGAACTCCTCATCCTATTTAGTGCCTCACCTGATGCACAAATCCTCTTTACAGGCAGTTTTATAGCTGGTTACTGTCAATACTGCAGGATTACAGTTTTGGGTGGGAAACGAACAAGAACAACAGATTAATTCTCAAGAGCAAGAGGAATTTATGCTTTTCCATGTAATCTTCTGTAGAGAAACTAACTACATAAAATAGTACATTTCAAATGCAAGGGCTACACAACCTCTCCCCATTGACTGTTAGTGATGTGTCGCCTGTTCTGAGAGCATTCAATATTATAATCTAAACAAAAATCCACAGACAAAAGTGAATCCCAGTCCAAGTTAGGAGTAAGAGTTGTTTATGAACCTACACCAATTACCTCTAAAGCTGCCACCACCTCTCAGTTTGTGCCCTGCAAGGGAATCCATAGGACAAGCACCCTAAGAGACCCTACATGACAGCAAGAAACAAACACCTTTCTCATCCCTAACAGTAGGGATGCAGAGGGGTCTTGAAAGACAGACAAGTCTATTGGACCTGTATTAAAACCATATCAAGCCCAAATTTAGGGCCCGCATTCCCAGTGCATGCTCTTGGACACCTCCTGCCTTACACACAGATGGTACCTACACCTAGACGCACAGACACACATGAACCCAGCAGCACTGGCACGATGTTTGACTGGAACCACCGAGGAGTAACACACAGTGACAAGATAAAGCCCACGGGGGGAAGGTGTGTGAGGGAGGAGTACCTGGGAGATGTGAGGTGCAGGATGCTCCCTGGGACACTTGACACAAAGCCACTATTTGGCTGTTTGGCAAACTTTCTCCTCATCACCCCCACCCCCTTCCCCAGGTTGTACCAAAGGGCATCTCACATATTTCAAATTGAGTAATTCAAACACATTCTGTGACGTGGCTCAGCAGTTCTCCTGGTGTAAAACCGCTCTTGCTTCTGGGCAGGAGGTTAAAACAAACATTACGAAATGGGTCAGCCTGTCATTTATTGCTGCGTCCTGCAAATGCAATCACATCCGCAGCTCCGAGAGCCGACTGGAAGACACAGAGTTTTGGTGATACCACAGCCTCACAAATCGTGGTTCTCAACACTGGAGAGCAATATACTAAGGTATACTACTGAAACTAAGTATTAGCTAATTAAAAGAGATTACACTGAGCGATGACATCACACATGCTTTCTTCTTGGCAGAAACTATCTACAGAACCGTACTGACTCTGTGGGGTCTTCAGGCAAAGCTCTGGAGATAACCAGGGCTGGTGATCCAGGGAAGCCCCAAGCTCTGGCACTTGCACTCCACAGAACTGCGGCAGAAGCAGTGCCGAGGTTGGGGGAGCCCTGGGCAGCTCCCTGGTGACACGGGGCACATGGCAGCAGTTCAGTGCCTTTGCAATTATTGCCCTTTATATAAATTGAGGCTTCAACAGCTGACTAACAGCATTTCATCACTTCTGAAGTGGTGATGCTTTAGTGACTGTACGTCTAGTCCAATTCAAATCGCCTTCCTGGTAAGCAGCTCCCGTGGAGAAGAACACACAGCCAGGCATTAGCTGTGGGTTTCAGCCCCATGACAGCCCATGAACACACACAGGATGTACACATGATGTTGTGTGGGACACATGTCGAGGGTAAAAGCTTGTGACAACTTTCAATACTGCTGTGAGACATTTGGTTCAGCTCAGTCTGCAAGAGAATCAAGTCACCAAACAAGATGCTGGTATTCTAAAAACCAGATGATACGGACTCCACAGAATTAGCTACAAAAGAATGTCTGGAAAAAACTCTAGGAATTAGAGAACTGATAAAACACTGGTACTAAAGCAGCAACCTCGTGTTACTTCCTTTCTATTCGATGCGACCAACGCAGATGCTCTGTATGACAAACGAGATGAAGGAGCTGCCTTCACACCAGAGACAGCAAAGAGCTAAGAGGAGGAGCGTGCAAAGCAGCCCCAAACCCTCAGGTTCAGGCCCTCCAAGTCTGCAGCCCGGCAGCAGCTGAGCAGCATGTGCTGCCCAATGAACACTGTCCCCTCCTGAGCACCGTGACACGGCAGAGCCCAGAGCTAGAGCAGTCCCAGTGCCAACTCCAACAAACGCTTGTTTCAGCTCTCAAATTGTGGGAACAGTTGTACAACACTACACAGGCTTTTACAGCCTCCATGTAGTAAATGATGGTCTAAAGCCTGAGCTTTACTAAGGTGCCAAACTTTTCAACACCTTGAGTTGTGAGCACGCACATGTGTAACACGTACACACCTGCCTGCCAGCTGATACAGACATACCCCCATTTTCTTGTTTTGAAATGTAGAATGATGAGCTTACTGAGCAGCCACACACTAATCCACTCAGGTGTATGATTCCTACCCCAATATGAAACACAGAAATGTAAACCTAAAAGATTTTCCAGAGCCTTACAAGAACTTAAAGTCCCTTTTTGCCCCTCCCTTGATGAAGGGCTGAATAAGACTCCCCTCTCCCTCCACCACTAGTTAGCTCCTGGGAGAGAAAGAGGCTTTCATTTGAGACCTGGATCAACTGGAATAGCCAGCAGTTCAGGAAAATCCAAGGCAGGAAGAACCAAGTGACTTTTAACAAGAAATCCCTCCAGGGGAAGGGGAAGGCCTTGGCACAGGGTGCCTGGAGAAGCTGAGGCTTCCTCTGGATCCTTGGTAGGGTTCAAGGCCAGGTTGGATGGGGCTTTGGGTGCCCTGGACTGGGGGGTTGTCCCTGCCTGTGGCAGGGAGTCACTGGGGGTGCTGAGGGCCCAGCCCACCCACACCAGCCCGGGGTATGATGACTTATACTCCTGCAGAAGAGAGATGTTTATCACTGACAGCACAGTGGGACACAGACAATTCTGCTTGATGTGTAAACTCAAATTACACAACAGAACTGGAAACCCACCCGGGGATTTGTTCTTAAGGCTGGATGAGCCAGGCCTGTGCGAAGGGCTCCTGTGAGCCCTGCGAGCTTGAGGAGACAGCAGACCCCCAGGCATTCCCGAGTCTACCACAGCATGGCTGAAGACCTGTCATTCTGTTCCAGTCCCTGGCCCAAGGAGTGCTGTGAAGCTGTAAGTTAACAGATACGGAGCCAGAATGAATTCTCAGTTCCAAATGAAAACTGTTCAGGTAAAGAGCCCATCTGGAGGAACGGTGTTTGCAGAGCTCAAAACTTCCATGTCTGAACAACTTGCACCTCTTCACCCTCACACAGGAATCTGGAACGACTGAGGAGGAAGCAGGGAACCTGAGGCAGACAGCTTCAGCTCACTGCAGAAGCGACCAGGCTGTGAGATTTCAGACCAGCAAAGTGCAGGCTCGGATCCTGCTCCACACCCCACCTAGGCACACACTGCCCTTGGTGGCAGCACACGTTATGAGGAAAACTCACTTTTTCCCTATTACTCCAGAGGATTCACTATAATGTTATTAAACATTCCAACTGGGTTTACAAGTATGAAATCACAGAGTTGTTTTGACTTCTTGAGGATGCCACTTCACCATCTGTTTTGCATCAACTAACGGGCCCGCACCTACTGCAGACCTGTCCCTTGAATGATGCATGAAGCCAAGAGCGTGGAAACATCTGACTGCTAAAATCCAAGTGCATTTTCTGTCTTGATGTCCACAGTCTCTCTCTTGCCCTACCGAACATTTCGGCACCAGCAAGGCTTCCCCAGGGCACTGCTGCTCTGCCTTTCCCTGAGGTACCACACTTGATGAGCTCTTGTAACTCATGCACTGGTTTTATGGATTATTCAGTATTTGTCATGTTTAACTCGGGGGTGGCTGTATTTTATTGATGAATGGTACATAAAAAGTTACGACCAGTGAGTTTTATGGGGAACCTCTAGCACACTGGTGAAGAAATTGCAGTTCTTTCAGTCTATATATTTTATTGAAAACAAATGTCATTTTGATAAACAATTTATGCACTGAGACTGTAACTAGAAGGAACAGGAAAAAGGAATACTGAGTATAACAGGATTATCCTTGCAGGTTTGCATAAAAGTACTGACATGTACTTAGTTGGGAAGCTCTGTGTGTTTGACTCACTGATAAACAGCAGGAGACCCCTGACTTAAAGCAAATTAGAAGTTATTATGTATTATTAGTGACAGCATCAATTATTTAAATCCCACCACATGGAGAGTATCTTATTCCAGAGACATATTCTAAGAACTTTAAAAACACAAGTACACAGATGGGCACTCACCAATCATCTGCTCCTCACCCTTTTTTAAAACGTTGTTATTATAAAGAATTGATGACAGTTTAGGAAAGCACAGACAAATATTTACATAGAAAAAACAAACAGAACAAACAAACATGAAAAAGTAGTAGTCTGAAATGGAAATGGCTAATTATTATTTGTAAACTGAGAAAAGATTTGGGAGACCCAACACTGAAGTGCAATAGGAATAGAAATATTAAGCCTACAGTCTCAAACTATGCCAGAGGGATTAGTGCTGCCTCTCTTTTCAAGGCAGGAAAACAGATACATGAATAATATCTTGCCCCTTGCATCACACTTCTAATTACTGTCACTGAAATGGCAATGCTGAAAACGTTCTGAGGCTGTACGTCAGAGGCCCTGTGTAATTGTACTCACTGGTTTTAGCCCCCACAAACGGACTATGCCATTTCCTGACAGAAGAATGCCAAATCCACAGTGACAGCAGCATATAAATTGCAATCTGCAGGGGGAGTTTGCATGGCTCCGGCCAGCTACCCCACAGATTTACACCCACAGGATATTTCCATCAGCTACCTCGAAACACGGCCGTCATGCCTCAGCAGGCTCTACCAGCACTGCCAGCATCACTCCCTGTGCGACTGAAGGACCACCAAGCAGTCTGGTAGGGACTACGCAGACACCCCTCCACCTACCTGAGGAAACCACTCTGTAAAGAGAGACCCAAGGGACAACACCACTGAAATGCCCTCAAAGAAGAAGGCAGGAGAGCATGAGGGTCCCTCGGGACCAACACCCTAACACATCCCAGCAGGAAAGGTCTGCTCTGCTGACTGGGGGTAGAACAGCAAAACCCAACCCAATCTGCTACAGCTCCTCTGAAATAGCACATGGAAAGTAACAAAACTGCACAAAAGGTTTCTACCCACTGAACCTCAAAATTGAGCCTTCTGCCCATCACCTCAACAATCCTGCACATCCTCTTTTGCTCCCTACACCATGACATTCCTGCACAACACCGACCTGAAAAACACAGGGGAAATTCGCACCGGGCAAGAAAAACAACATCCAAATATTGCAGAAAATTCAGCTTTTCTTTAAAACGGATAACAAAGTTCAACAACAAAAAAAGTCAGGCAGGCAAGTGTTTCCATCTGTAACCTTGTGGTTTTAGCCAAAGTTTCATCAGGCTCAGAAATGAACACTGAACTGACCAAGAACCTGGTGGAACTGGGAGAACCACACTATCACTTTTATACAATAAATACACAGAACATTATGCAACCTGCCAAACGTTTCTCTCCATCCCAGATGTATTTTTAGCTTCAACTGTGTTGGCTCTGATAAAATGAATGATTATAATGAATGGCACAGGAACAGTCACAATATGGTACATTTTAGTCCAAACACCTCCCACAAAAACTTCTTGATATAAATACACTAAATATCTAAAATACCTTTCTTTCACTTGACTTCTTTAAAGCTGCTAAGCAGTCTGCTAAAAGAAAAACAAGTTGCAAATGACAGACTGATTTGTGATCTCTGCAAGAATTTGCTACCCAGTGATTCACCTCTGTGCAAAGCCCAGAAATACTGTGTGGAGTCTGGTATTGCCCCATGAAACCTGGAGAGTGACTCACAGCTCACTTACTCGTTAATGATCAGATCTGGTGCAAAGCACAGGAGATTTCCATTGGATTGTTTGTATGATCTCCATCCTAAGGCAAAAGCCATTAGGAACATCCAGGAGTACTGCAGAAGGGTCATTTGGTCATCCAGATGCAGATTTCGGAAACCTGGAGAAATAAAAATTGAGGCACTGGTTGCAAAAAGAAAGCAAAACCTCCCGTAAGCTGGAGAAGGGCTGGGGTTATCAGCAGGACAGCTTCTGCGTTATCAGATTCCCACTCGGCAAAGCGTATCTGATAACCATTTCTGTAACTGTGGTGGCTGTACCTGAAATGCCACCAAAACTGCTTGCCATATTACGATGACCTGATTCAGTCAAACGTTTTAGATTAGATTTTTGGCAGGAAAAAAGAAGATATAAGATATTTCTTATGTGAAAGTTCTTCCTGAATGCAAAGAAAACCAACCCAACTTTAAAAGGGGTGCAAAATTTCACCACCATTTTCCATCTACTGAAGCTCCTTCCAAACACTCTGTACACCGCTGAGGAATCCTTCGCCGATGCGAAATTTGGGGCACGTGGAAATTAAGTGTTCATTACCACAGGACTCAAGTTACGTCTTCAGGACGGTATGACTACATATGAGACTTGAGAGGTTTGAATAGAAACCTCCTGTATAACTCAACCTGGGGCAGCTTTGAGTGTGCAACTGTCAACCAGACAAAACATGTATGACAGAAAAACAGGCAGAAGACAGCCACGGCAAGAGCAGCTCTTAAACTTTGCTTTACATGTTATATTTGCATATATACAGAGAGAGAGAGTTCATAGAAATTCTCAGCACCCCACCTACAACAGCACATGCACAGCGAAAGCCCTGGGCTCTGAACCACGCTGGTAGTTACGTTCTGGATGGACAGAGTACCAGATGGGTAATTCTTGATAGGTACTATCAGTATTAAAAGGGGATGTAAGGTTAAAAACATCAGCATGTGTGTGCTTTATCTGGTCAGTTAGACTCCAGAAGACAACCATTAGATTTAATATAGACTCTAATTCATTGGGCTATCTTCCAAAAGTAACAGTATTTTCTACATTCTGAGAGCACAGTCCTCCAGACAATTCAACAATTGTACACCAGCCTTACAAAATATGTATTGCCTTAGTTACTTCATCAATTGCTTCTAATCTTGCTAGAATATGTAGCATGAACAAAGCCAATTAAACAATGAGGAAATGGGTAAAATCTGAAAACTGGACACTTAAACGGTCTTAAAATGTAGGCAGCTTTTAATTTGCAGCACTCATTCCTATTACATCCTGCCTGCAATTAGCAAGGAAATATTGTGCCACAGTGAATCTTTAATAAAGCCTGAATCCAAGTTGATTTTATTTAATCTTATTAAGCATCTGACATCTAAAGAGCTCCTACCAGTGCTGCTTCCTGAAGATGTGCAAAGAGACAGCGTTCAGCAGATTAACATGTAACAGAACTTGGTCTGCCTAACAATTTCAAGAAAGCTGATGCTGTGGAGACAGCTCTACCTACCATTTCCTACTTTGAAAATGCAAAGCGTTTTGAAGTTGTTTCAAACTTACTGGGTCAAATCTTGAAATCTTTTGCTCAAACCCCCCTCAGGAAAAGGTTATTTTGAAATCCCAACTAAAGGGTTTGGCAACCAATGCTGGCTTACTGTTAGCATGCCTGATGGGGCACCGCCAGCAGAAGAGCAAACAAACTAAACACTCATGAAGAACCATCTTAGCAACCAAAAAAAATAATAAATGAAGTATAAGAATAGTTCCTCTTATTACAATTAAAGAGAAGACTGGCATTTTCATCAAGAGCATATGTTCTGACCTGAAGGATTTGTCTAATTAGGGAAACTGTTCAGAAGAGATTATGAACACAAGGCGTTTATAAAAGTGGGATCTATATTTGTATTTGTGAATACCAGATGGTCTCCTGAAGACTTGTCCCAGAAGGAAGCATGCGCATGCGGCCTTGTCCTACCGCAGAGCTGCGCTAGCTCAGCGCGATGCCCCACTGCAGACACGGCCTCGCTGACACACAGACCTCTCCATTCACACCCCTGCTGCACAGACACACTCCAGTTTAGCCTCTCCTGCCGTTAATTCAGCTCCTTGCCTCAAGAGAGGCACCTTTAGGACTCAGGGATTTTGTTCCCGTGGGTTCTTTTTGGCAGCCCCGCTAGGCCGTGTTATTCTGGGGCAGTACAGGCCTCAGAGAGGCGGTTTTGCTGGGCTTTGTGAAACAGGTACTGATGAGGAGCAAAAGGGAGCAAACCATGAGCCTTCGCTCTGTCAGGAGTAAACAAACCTTGCAGCCCCAGCCTCTCCCAAAGACATACTATGGGATGTCAGGCCTTACGCCCAAGGCCAAGACTTCTTCTCTAAGGCCACCGCTAACTGTGTCTTGGGGTGGGAGGCAGAAGAGCCACAAACCTTCCCCATTCTCCATCTGACAGTCACTTTAATCGTGCAGCTACAGTGCCTGAGAGGACAAGAACAGCTTGACTTCAATGCTGGAACCAGACGCTCAAACGCCTGTTTCCTGGTCAAAAAACCCCTTCTAACATGAAGAGGAATAGTAAAAAAAGAGCCATCCATGAATGCAGACCCAGAAAAGCCAGTACAGCAGGACTAGGCTATAACCAGGCTAAGAAAGTCAAGAGCACCTCATTGCTAAAAATACCAAGGAAATAAATATCCAAGAAATAGAATTAGAGCTAATAAAAATATTTGTCTGCACTGCTTTTAAAAACAAATCTCCATTTAAATATTAATTTTATCACTCAGTGGCCAAAGGGTTCAAGCAAAATGACCTAATCTGTAGTTGCAGTAATAAATGTTTGCATCTGTACTATTTTCTGCTTTTCCACTCCAGACATTGTTTGAGACAGGAGTAAGCCTGGATATTACTAAAACTTCATCAGCGAAGGGTCTGAAGGACACCAAACGTGGAGACAAGGTTTTGACTGCAATGAAAAAGGCTGTGCTTCACAATGACTGTATCTGTGTATTACCTGGTATTGCCTTTGCCCACTTCACTGCAGCTACTACTTGCCGTCCTCCCAACATATTGAGCGTGGACAGGATGCGCCAGCTGGAGTCGGGTAGCGTGCTGTCGTAGCCCGAGTACAGCACCTCTGGCTCGATCACCTCCAGCAGGGAAACCAGGGTGGGGGTCAGCTGCGGCAGGGACGCCGGAACGATGCTCTTGTTTCCAGGCGTTTCAGAAGCATCCCGCGTTCCCGCTGCGCCCGTCTGCTGGATTCCTTTGATCTTCTTCTTTGTTTTTCGAGCTAGGAAAGTTTTGGTAAGTCACAGGTTAGGTAATGGAAAGTGACCACACAGCAGTAAAAACTAACAGAGGAAATGCTGCTTTGGGTTTCCGGCAGTTACAGATCAGGCAGCTGAAACTTCTGAAGTGTTTTTACATCGATCTGTAAATAACTTCACATTAATTCTAATTAAACTTCCTGTGAAAATTTTTTTAGCTTTTAATGAAAGTCACATTTAAGATAATGTGTTTCAAAATGTTGAATAAGGTCTGCACTGGTGATAAGGTTGATCCTACAATCTGAGATACGATCCTACTGCACCCAATATTTCAGTGAAACTTCAACTGACAGCACGACACCTACATGGAAACACAGGCAGGACTGTGCACTTCCTAAGGTCTTTAAAACATTCACTATAGAAACCACGCAGAAAAAAATTCTAGAAATGTATTTAATGGGTAAGAAGTTACTCAATCTCTTGAGCCAGGGAAAACATCTTTCTTCAAAATGCTGGGCAGGAGGAGATTTTTCTCTTGCCAGCTCTCTTGCATGTAATTCATTGCTGCGTAATTAAACCATAAAACTCATTCGCCAAATAAATAAAACATCACACAGAGATGTTAACTGTAAACTACAAAAAGCTGGAGCAACAATTTTATTAGCATATTGTCAATAATGGAGTCTCCTACTTGGCTTTCAGCTCTCCTGGATGCACTCCGCTATGCTGAACGCACTATTTAGCCCAGACCAAAATGAAACCCAGCTCTTTTCCTGTGTCTCAATTCATTAATTGATTTCTGCTCTGGAATTTCCAAGATAAATCAGTACCACATAAAAGCATCACGTAATGTGGTTTCACAGTCAGAGTTTCTCCTGACCCTTTCAGAATCTCTCATCACCACTCTCTAGCCTAACAAGGCCTCAACTCCCCATCCTGACCCCTTCTCCCACTGCCCGGGGCAGAGGCTGCAGAAACCACCTGCAGAACAGAGACATTCTCTGTCCCAATTTGGTTTCCAAAAGGCCCATACACTGGCCACGTTTGCCCAGGCCATCGTGGGGGAAGAGCAAGAGCTGCTCCTTTGTCTCACCTACACTTTGAAATGGCTGCTCCAAAAGACTTTCAACATTCCAGCATATTGTTTTGGCCCATTATCCTTGTTCTCTAAAGCAAACAAAATGCTTTGACTTAAATCCCCATGCCCATGCCTTCTGCGTAACACAGACACCTGGCATGGAGTACTTCCAGCCCAGAAAGTCTGGGGGAATTATAACAAAAAGGAACAGATCTGATAAGACAAACATATTATGCAGGAATTTTGATGAGGCTAAGCTCTAGGCCTGACTGAGACGTGTAGCTGTAACTCACAAACCAGAAGGCTGAGGGAATGCATTTCCTCACAATTTATGTTCAGACATAAACACCAGCAATGTGAAGCTAGCTCCTCAGGAGGAATCACAGAGAAACTCGGCACGGCAACCAAAGCATCGGAGGTTCTGTGTGGAAAGCAAGCACCCCTCCCCACCCCCTGCAGCCTGGCACCCGTGAGGTTGTACAGGCTGCCTATTCCATCGCACGCGCCTCCTGCCCGCCGGGCAGATGGGCTGCGTCCCAGGAGGTGAGGAAACGCTCCCAGCACCACGCCGAGGATCAGACACTGCCAGGGACACACAGAGACCACGCATCCCACTCCTAAAGCGGGATGGGTAGTGACAAACATGGCTGCAGCCACAGAGCAGGGCAATGAACGTTATCAGACAGGGGAAGAGTTCCTTCAAGGAGCTGAAATTCATTCAAAATTAAGATGACAGACAAGAAATGTAAATTGCCAATGGTTTAACTATAAGACACACTACAAAAGGCCAAAAATACACCATGATTTTTTTTTTTACAGGCATAAAACCTAACAATAAATCCTTCTTTCAAACACATCCGAAAGAGAAAGGGTGCTAACAAATCCCTAGGGCCAATTAAGGATGGAAGTGGAAATGAGAGTTCAAAGCAATACAGGCTGTAGGACAAAAATATCAATATTCTACTGAATAAACCTTTGATACCTGCAAGCTTGATGGTTAGGTGTTTTTCCAGTCTCCTGCACCCACAAAACCAAAGCAAGAAAGTTCCAGAAAAGTATGGTAAGTAGGTCCAAAGGTACGACTGATGAAACCAGAATATGATAGAAAATTATCAAGTAACATGTTTCCTGGGTACAAGGAGCCACTTTTGTCTCAGCACAAGAGTGGGTAAGAATTAAAATACTACATGGTGGAGTTCTACAATAATTCACCATCGATAAAGCAGCATTTTCATGGAGGTTTTCCCTGCTTCACACTACCGTGGGTTCTTCCATTTTTGTATCACAGAGGTTCTAGATCTCTTTTCCCTCCCAGCCATAAAAGCTCCTCTGTGCCTCTCCCTTATACAACAACATCCATCCTCCAGAAGGTAACTATTCCCTAGGACTCTGGGCCAAAACCATAGCTAGAGGGGCTCCAAATGCATGTGGAGAAGTGGCAAGTGCCAGACATCATTCAATATTAATTTTCTTTGGTGGAGAAAGGCAACTCAAATGACGCGTGCCAGAGCCTGAGATGGCTGTATGGGTGGTTCAGGAAGCTTACTGTTAGAGCAAGATACCTCATAAGCTGCTTTGTCCATGCAGGTAAACACAGGAATGAAATAGACTTGTTTTGAAAACAAGTATGGACATAAAAAATAACAAGAAATCTTAAACCGGATTCTCTCCCACCTCCAAAGGAAAGTGGTGGGGTTTTGCATTATTCTAACCTGTCTTTAGGCTTTGCTGTTACCTCAGTGCTCCTGGCCACCCCAGACCCCAGGGTGCTGGTCTCCACCTGGGACAGCAGGAGTAGGCCAGGGACCACCCTGCCGTTACCTCGAGCCCAACGTAACTCATGCCTCCTGCTTTACACTTCCACTGACTGAAATGGAGCTCTGTTCACACTGGTACCTGACAAATGCATTTTGGACATTTTTATTTCATCTGCCAGTTTTCCTTACGCACGTATCAGCACGGTAACTATGCCAGGAAGTGCTGCACTGATCTCTGCAGCTCAAGGAGAAATATCAAGTACAAAATGCAGCAGAGGCTAATAAAAATGTTTGATGCCATTTCACCACTGCTGCCAGATCTCCAGATGATGTGGTCTTCAGTCGCTTGCAAGCCACCCAGGGCTTAGCAGAGCACAGATACGTCCTGGTACGTTTATTTCTGTAACCTGTTCTAGAGAGATTCTGACAGACAGTGAAGAACACACCACAGCACGAATAAAAGCAGTTTGCTTTCCTTCAGCCTGATCTAAGCCCCACTCCAACCTGAGCCCGGTGTCTCTGGGCTTTCCCTCTGCTGTGTGGTTCCAGTGCCAGGTCCCCGAGCGAGGAGCGCAGGTGTCACACTTCCCTACAAGAGTTCTCCTGGAGTTCTGCTGCCTCAGATCCAGTGACAAGAGTGATAAGATGTGTGTGTGACAGGAACGAAGCAAAACCTTGTTCTGTGCCTGTGACTCACTTCTGAACATGCCCAGAGACAGAGCAGACAGGAAAGCATGCATCCCAGACATTTCTGCTTAGGAAAAAATCTTGCTTGTCATTAAAACACTTAATTATGCCCTAAAACACAATACTTCCTCTTAACATCTTAAAGTGCTGCTCAAATAATTGCTTTAGCTTCATAAGCAGCATGACCTTTATTGTGGAGGACTGAAAGCTGAAGGAGGGGTCTGAGAGGCTGCAGTTACCTTCGAGGTTCATGCCGGCCTGCAGACACTTGCGGTAGCGGCACGCTGGGCAGTTCTTCCTCCGGATTTTGTCAATAATGCAGTCGTTTCTCCCAGCACACAGGTAGTTGTGCTGCCCTGTGTTCACAAAGACAAATGAAATAACCATCAGCTCTGCAATCAGAGAAGCCATTCTTTCTTTCAGTAACCCCACGGATCTGGGGAACATGGAGTAACTTTACTTACTGTGCTTCGTTTCTTGCAAAAGTAACATCAGTATCTGTGTTACTTGATACATCTATACACCAAACGGGTTCCTCATATTTAGACAACAAAGCCAATATATTTAGGTAGAAATCCTATTTTCTATTTGTTAATATCAGGCAAACTCGAGCTTTAGAACTATCTTTCCCTTCCACTTCTCAAAGCTATCTTCTATACCAGGTTTTCAATTTCCCTAGACAGTTTCACAAGAGATGTAAATAACATTCACAAACACATTCTGAAAGAACAGATGTAAACACTTCATGGAACCGTTTGGGTTAGAAAAGACCTTTATGATCATCGAGCCCAACTGATACAGAGACCGAGACACTGCTCTCGTCATGCTGAAAGTCATGAAACCTCCTTGTTTATCTTTGAGTCTGAACTGGGCAAACCCAGCTCTCTGCCATGTTCATGGGTTCACAGACTCAGAGCAAAACTGGCCCTAGCAATATGGCAACTTGAACCCCAGGAATGAAAATAACTGTATTTCTGCACCATTAGGAGCAGGGGAAGAGAAGAGCAGTATCTGTTCTTAATTATTTGAATTATGACCAAAGTCTCCATAGAAGATAGTTAGAAAAAGGTATTACTGACACAGCCTTCACCCAGATAGGGAAGAAGAAACATGTTTCTTCAGAGGGCAGAAAGCTGCAGCCTCTCGCACTATTTCCAAGTCCTGACAGTACAATATTGTGAGAAACAAGAGTATTTTCCAAACCCTGATGTATGAACAGCAGAGTCTGAGCTCCTTGTACAGCAGGGGAGCTTGGGAAAGAAGTTTCAAGGCAGCTGTGACAATTTCAGGTATGCAGAGTCCATTACTGTAGTTTGAGTCAAACTTATCCACCCTTCCAGAATCTTTGTGTTTAGGGTAACTAAAAATCATGATACCTGCTGTTTCCAAGGGGATTTGTGTAAAAGTTGGACACTTCAGATTGTACCAGCTGTGACAAAAGCCAGTGTCGGGGGCTCTGGAGAACTATGAGACTGAACAAGTCTCTGCTCATTTGAGCACACCAGCATATAAAAAGGTTAAAAATTTAAGCCAAAGAATTTTGGAAGATGAAATAAAGCTGCTGAAGAAGGACAATCCGATCGGAGCAGGAGGCAGAGGTGTGGAGAGAATCGGAGGCAGAGAGGAGGTGTGAGGATGGGAAGCAAGGTGAGGAGGTGGAGGTGCTGGTGAAGATCTGGGTTGGCAGCGGTTAACGTACTGGGAGGTGAACTGGGCTGGGAGCAGAGAAACTGAATCACAAGGGATCTGAAGCACCACAGAAATAAGAACCAGCACAAGATGCTTTGGTCACCCTGCGTTCCCAAAGAACAACTCGTTTACATGAAGAACCACATATAAACACACACTTGCTGTCCCACCTTCATCCCTCCTCTAGTTCTACTCTTTGCTGAAAGAGACACATTTTGTATTGATTTTCTAGGTACTGATACTTTCAGTTTCTGTGACTATTTCTGTCAAAAAAGGGTTTCAGGCTAAAAGCTGGAGAACCCATGTGCAGAGTCAGCTTGCTCTGTACACCAGCAGGTGCCTGGCAGCTATTAATAAAAAGGATGTTGCAGAAAAATTATTTCTACATGTGTTCCTAGTAAGAAAAATGCCTATAAGAGATAAAAGCAAGCTATTTGTTCCTTGATGTGAACACTAGAACTAACAGATCCTGGAAGAGCTCCTGAAAACATCCACAATATTTAATCTGAAGAATTAAGGATGGGATAATCTATGAACAATAAAAATGAAAGCAGAGGTAAGCCTGGAGGATTTGGCTGCAAGTTTTCAGCAACAAGCCTGCTTACATTTTACCATTAGTACAGTTGATATGAGATGTGGCAAGTCACATCGCTCACTGAAAGGAGTTACTGGCTTCATTTCTTCACCTATCAATACTTTTACGATTGAGGATGGGCAAAACCATCCCTATGGCATATCCAGCTGCCAGGCAATACTGCTTTTGAGGGCTATCCAGTGACCTGACTTTAATCAAAGACACTGATGATCATTTGCTTCAAATCAAGTGCAGCTCCAGACAGACCAGTTGGAGCCATGGGAGAGCCCAAACAAGTCAGCCAGTGCTTTGCAGTTCAGCTCGTATTGTCCCGTTACACTTCAGAACACGTTCAGCCTCCCACAGAACACACATCCTTTCTCCCCAGACCAGCAAAAATTGCAGCATGAACATGACTGTTCTGACCCCTCCAAGAGGCTCCTGCTGTGCCCAGCAAGCTGGGAATTGGGAGAAAATGCTCCTCCTGAAAGACCAAGTGTTGTCTCATCTTTATCTAACAGTCTTCTCTCTGCTCGAGTGAAAGCCAGCTTGCCAGACCCTCGGCAGAAGATGAGTCTGGTTCACTCCAAAATACCTGGGATCAGCTGCATGAAGAAGTCATGAGAGAGACAGGAAGCCCAGTTAGGCTGTGAGGAAGAACGTTGCTGTTTCAGAGGAGAGGAATCGCTATCCCTTCAGTGACACTTCAGAGGAACTCTTCTGTGCCTCCCAATACCGGGGCCGAGTGCCCGGCAGTGAGGTACACCCCAGTTCATTACAGCATTACTTAGGCAGCCCCAAAATCACAGAGCACTTCTGCTACACACATTACACATTCACATTTAGTTATCCATCATCTTTATCTTCCAGAGCAATTTTCTTCCTGTGATTAGAGAGAAAACTCAACGATCCAAACCCACACGTGTTCCTGCTCTCTAGCTGCCCTGCAAGCATCACACGCGGACACGTATGTAACATCACCAATGCTGCACAGAACTATCATCATCTTGCACACAAGGGATTTCTCAAGCTCCCCGAATGGTTTGGCACACAAACCAGCTAACGTTAGATGTAGAAATCACAACCTTTACAAATCTAAAACACACAAATCTCTGCATATAAACAGGACAAATAAACAGCAACAACAGTGAAAGAAAGCGAAAGAAACAAAAGCCAAGACAACAATAGGTCCTTTCATGCTGTGAGTGAATGGGAGCATTTTATAAATGTAAATGGAATCTATGCTTCAGATAAGCACACCATTATCGATACTATTTACTATGAAACGATGAGTGATATAACGGGTGGGACTTTCCAGGAGGATTCTAGCAAAGACACGGGTTCCAGTAAGATCAAACACAGCGACTCTGAATGCAGATGATATGTACGTGGATTTTGTGTATTAAATTCATCAGAACACATCTTACCTTCCACAGCTCTTTTGAAGAACACTTTGCAGCTGCCACACGTAAGAACACCATAATGACACCCAGAGGCCTCATCAGAGCAAACGAGACAAAGCTTGGGAGGTGGTCCCGCAGTCGCTGAGGTTGTGGAGGGAGAGGAGCTTACATCTGATCTCATTCCAGGGCTAAAAAAAAGGCATAAAAATACTTCTTAAGATCTGTGGGATACTGGCAAACACAATACTCCTAATGGCAAGCGATGGCTTGCCCTTACCCTCAATATTACAGTTCTGCACACACATTTCACTGGACTCCCCAACAGTCACCAAGTGATAAGGAAAGCTGTATGGATTTTTCATGGCCTCTCTGACCAGGTCAAGATTACATCCCTGACACATCTCGAAGCAGGTTTCTTGCACCAGTATTTTAGCCCTTAAAATTGACTCCTAGAACATGTTCTTACCCCGTATTGTTTCCATTACTGCCACGTTCCCCGCAGCCTGCACAGTCCTACAAGAGCTTCCTTCCCAGTACCATCACTGTTTCCTACAGGGTTACAATCACTCAAGAAGCTGTGCAAATTAAGCTATACACTGAGATATATTTATTGCAATAAATGATCATTTCATCCCAGCATTTAGGAAAAGAATATCTATGCTTAATTTCAGGATCTGGTTTTCCTACATAAACATACATGCCATCTACAAATGCAGGGTTAGCTCTTTAACAACAGCAACTAAATAATCATTGTTAGAGCAATAAACTATCGTAATCACCTTCGAGCTGCTTCTAATCATAAAGGGCTAGACCAACAGTGGCTGTGCCAAAGTTCAGAGGCTAATCCTGTCCTGCACGTATGAACAGCCAAGCCCGCTGATTTACCTGTCAGAGGCTCTTGGCAACTCCTGCTCTAAGGCTTATTCTTGAGTTTATTTTCACAAGTTTTAAACTTTAAAAAGCACTTTCTATCCTGTATGCTTAAAGTAATTCTCTCAGAAATCTTTGTAATCTAGTCGTGTGCCAGCCACTGTCCAGATGGAGCTGGAAAATAACACTTTTGGTGCTCTCACTCAGAAACTCCCCAAAACATCCCCAGTCCTTACTGGGGGCTTCCTTTAGCATGCGGGCTGGTTTCTCCTCAGGAAAGCCTGACCAGAGTCAATCATCCATCTTAAAAGCCAACAACATAGTTCTCAAACATTCACAAGCCCCTTAAAATTCCAGCCCACAAATGAAAACACTCCAACACCTGGGAGGCTTCACTCTTGAAGAGGTCACCTCCACATGCCCACCCCCAGGGAGCATTTGAGAAATGGCCCGTCCAAGGTGATTCCAGGGACTTCAGCTGTCACGTTCTGGTACTGGGAGGGAGTCAGGCAATAGAAGCAGACCAAGGACTGGGAATGATACTGCTCAAATCCAGAGGGATACAAGTCAATGAAGTCCATACTTTGTCAAATAAGGAACCAGAGGGCAGAGAAAAGTGAAAGTTACTTGTGTTAGGGAAGAAAAATGAGACCACAGAGGCATGCAAAGACCTACGCTACATGAGGACTCCCCTAAAAACCTGAGTCTGGTATGAGCTAGGGGAGAAGGTGACCTCTACCTAAGCTAGAGCAGAAAAGTAAAGCACTGACAGGAAGATAGTAACAGCTTGAACATGCTCAAATAGCTGCAGGATGGAGGAGAGAAGAAGAGGTGCAGCAAAGGCTTCAGCGGGAAAGGCTGGCAGTGGGAATGACGTATGATGAGTTAACCTCAAGAAAGAAGGGCAGAAGAGAGCCCACCCAGGAAAGAACTGTTCTTTACAGAACTTGGACATGCACTCAAATCTGCAACCAAAATATACCCGTGAAACACCACAATGCTTCTACTCTCCTGCTCTCCAAGGAGGGTGACAACCACCGTTAGTCTGTCATCTAACACAGGAGTCACCGATAGACTGTTTATCATCTCTGGGGTGGCTTTTCCATGGTTCCTAATGTGTCTCCTTTTAAAGGGCAGAGAGCTTTACCAAAATACTAGGGTGAACAACCCTGCACCCAACATCCACATCCTGGCAGAACGCCATCCAAGCCAGCCACATGCACTTCATGCCCTCACAAACACCCATCTTTAATTACACACTCACCCTAAGTGCTACCAGCACCCCTGCCCCCCTCAGAGCAGAGGGGCTCTCGGAACCCATCCTGTGCGGATGAAGGTGCCACTTGCACGGCCCCATCTGCTCCCAGGAGGAAATGGGCTGATCGGAGCCAACAGCCACGGGTCTGCAGGGGAAGAAACTTCTTGTGCAGGGGAGCCAGGGGTTTACAGAGTCACAGAATCACAGGGGTTGGAAAGGACCTTGGGAGAGCATTGGGTCCAACCCCCAGATTCAGATTCAGATCTGCCTCTTACCACAACACTGTGTGCAATGGTGTTTGGGTAACACAGCCCAAACTTCCCAGAAACAGGCAGCTGGCCCAGTAGCTGCTTTTCTTGTACTAAAAATCTCACTTTAAACTTTGAAATACGGGCTGGGATTAATGATTTTAAATAAGGAATAGTAAGTTGAGAATTTAATTTCATGGAAATGATTAAAACCAGAAAGAAATGGAAGCGTCTTTCCATGCATAGTGTTGAAGACAGCTAATTTAGGTACAAAAATTAAACTCTTTATCGCTTAGAAATTTCTAACAAAAGCATGTGTAAGGAAACATCCATTAACTGTCACAGCAGCAGCAAACATACCCTGCTGACACTTCCAATCACCTTCAGTTTTTAGGCAGGGCTCATTTTCTGCACCAGTACCACAGAAAATGTAACATGAGAAAGAAAACAGATGATATGACTTACAAAACTAAAAATAAATTATTACATTGATTAATAAAGCAGTAGCCAGCAATCTAATCTGGGCTTCTGGCGTATCTTCCCAAGCCTGGCTGTATCTGATAAGGCCAATATTTACTAACGGCGTGGAGAGCGGGCAGCCAGAGCCAGGCCCCTGGCTGTGTACAGCACAGTCCTGTGTGCCTGAAGCACAGACCCCGGGAGGGACCGCGGTGCACAGGGACTCCTGCAAGAGCAACAGCAAACTGGCTCGAGCTTCAGCATACATCTTCTACCTACCAAGTTACACGTAGCGAAAGACAAACAACCACTTCCTAAGGAAGAGGTGAAGGAGGGAAGTTACACTCTGAGATAATGTAATAATAGTAGTAATAAAAAAGTTCCCTCTTGGTTATATGCAGAAGTGTTTTTAAACTCAACAAAGGCCTAACTGCGATTCTTATCTAAATAAGAGAGTCAAAAGCAAAGATGAGAAAGGAAAAATTTGCAAATTTTAAGGGTTTTGTAAAATTTGTAAAAACTTCGAGTTTTATTTTGGGAGGCAAAGTGATACTCGCTTAAGGGTACTGAGCTCCATTCCCACCTACTGCCAGAAACGACTTATATACCATGTAATTTTGTTTGTTCCTAAAGATTTATCGTTTCCAGTCAAGGGAACGTATGGGAAAAAATGGAAAGACTTAAGGAAAAGAAGATGCGGCTACAGCACTGAGCTCTGGAGCAATCGAGTTGTTTAACCAAAGCCATTTTGGGGTTAATAATTTACCAGAAATTTTCAAACCAGGCTCAAGGTTCACATGGTATGAAGTCGGGTGTGGTAACGCTCATGGCAGTGTGATGTTTTGCTTCCTCGGGGTCCCTGTCGCAGTGGGGGCTGGTGACCAGGGTGAGCCCCACACTCCCTGGTCAGGCTGGCAAAGCCAGGCCCCCAGGTAGGGGTGACCCCCAAACCTGTGGCCCTACCATCAGCCTCCAGCACTTGAGGAGAAAGACGTGGCCCTAGCTCCTCGTTCTTCTGGTGAAACCCTCCTCTGGCAAAGTGGTTCATGCCTGAAGAACACGTTTCCTTCGTCCTCTTTCGTCTGCCTTTACAGCAAAGAGCCTAACACCTCCACCACAAAACACTGCACACATGCATGCCTGGTGTTGTACTAACATCATAACAGTGTTTTAGAAATATACTGCCCTCCTGGCACTTCACATTATTAAGCAGAAAATTCAGTGAGATAACGAGACAAGACTTCCAGCAGCAAAACCCGCTGCTCATTCACAGCCTACAAGCAATGACTCTTCACCAGCGAAGGAAGCTCAGCACCATGAGCCTCAACCTGTTTTGTCCAACACCATGCCCAGCCCCACTGCTTGTCTGCTGATGGGCAAATTCTTCTTAAAGGGCAAATAAATGAGCACCAATACGAAGTTACACACATGCAAGGAGAAGAGGACTTGGTTCATGATTTAACAACCAACTGCCTTTACCGGGAATAGGCTCCAGAGCAGGAGCAGCGTCCTGGGGACCCTGCGGGGCTGCTGGGCAGAAGCAGCGGTCACCTCAGCAATCATCACCTTGTAAAGCAATCCATCCCAAGGAGAAGTTCGGAGAAATGCCTAACACAAGGTTTGTCAGAATACAGACACCCAGGTTACTCCCTGGTGCCATTATACACTGCAAATCGAGAACACTTGCAGCTGGCTCCGACACCCTGTAAGAAGTCACTATCCCTGTCCATCTGCCAGCTCTAGGGAAGGAGGAGATGCCACATGCCAAGGCTGGGAGGAACAGCTCCGAGCCTGACTCTGTATTTTGAATAACCTTTTGATAAGCCTATGCATTTTGCTCCTACTTCTAATCTAAAGCTTCGCACGTACCCAGACCACAGCACGGCAGCCCATCAGCCCTGGTGCTCCAGGAGAGCCACCGCAGCACCAAGCTAACGTGTTCTTACAAGCCAGTTACTTATCTGTACAAGCAGTATCACCAAACTAACAGTAAAGAAATGATTTTCAATGTCATTGCCATCTGGGCCTCGTTCTTATCTTCCAGCAATGAGAACAATGTAAACACGCGCTGCATACACCAACTGATTACATTTTTTTAATTGCTTACTTATTTCTTTATTAACTAGAGAAACTGCTAATTATTTTTATACTCTCTTAGGCAGGAAAGCAGTTTGCAGTTGAAGAAGGAAGAAATTTCACAACGTGGTTGTTGACAGGGTACTTGTCATTCCGATACCAACACACAAGTACATTTGCCCATAGAAAATCATTTCCAAAACGCCTTTTGCTGGGGACCTGAGCCACCGGTTACGACGGCCTCTCTGTCTCTCGTCACGTACTCACTGAGGTTGGGAGAGACTGAAATTGGTACGAGCTGGTAAGAACGATCGTCGTCCTCGCAGGCCACCCACAAGCCTTTGGTCTGTCTGCCTGCCAGTGGGCACTGACCATGGCCACTTGCCCTGAGTCACACAGGTTCCGGGGTGCCACCTCAAACGTTCCCGCTGACTGCCCAAACGCACTGACCCCCCCAAGCCACAATCACACCAACCAGCCCCCCTAAGAACAGGTAGGCTCTGTATTAAAGTCTGCTTTCCCGTTAGGTACTTGAAAAGGAGAAGCAACAAGCACTTCCCCAATGATGCCCTCAGATGTTAAACATCTCCTACAGATTACAGGATTTACCAAAACCCTCAAATAAAAGCATCCAGTATTACTGTTTTACAGCCCTGATGGAAGCCAGGACGATTAACACCGTTCCCTCCATCACAAGCCCAGGTAAATGTCCTGTCTTGACTTGATAAACCAGGAAACCAGAATCTGAACTAACAGTCTGGGTTTGTGCACGTGCCTGTAACACGACTGAGGTAACACCGACCCACAGAAGGTGCCACCCAGAAAGGCTGTGGCCAGATTTCCTTCGCTGTTGGATGCAGAAACCCGTGGCAGCGAAACGTGTTTTTACAAGCAGCCGGGCAGGCAGCATCGTGTCCCTCCTGACACTGACCCTACATCAGGATAAACATTATCCCTACCTTCAGATGCAGTACTGGGATTCTAAGTCACAGAAACAGTTAAACTATGAGACCTACCCAAAGCAGAAAGGTCTCCTAATTAAGCTCTCCATCTGCAGAACACCACACATTTTACTGTTTTGGATAAACTCACCTCAAATACCAGAAACATTTTCGCTTTAGTTTCCAACAACTCCGGTACATCCCAGCAGGAACACTGACTAAGTCAGAACAAAACCACGACTCCACACCAAGGGCTTCACACACCCTGCCACGAAGGATGCTCTGTGTACAAACACTGCACACAAAACAAGCTGCAGTGAACGCCTTTCCTGGAAGCACTGCTGCATGGGACCGGTCACACCTTGGCACTGGCAAGTTTTTTTTTTAATCTCCACACAGGCCAGAGCCCTTGAAAAGAACCTGAACTGCAAACCTAAGCTCACTCTCTGTAAGCATATGAAGAAACAGCATTTAATTTGAAGACCCCACAGACACAGCTTTGAACGTACGAAGCCCTCCCTGCCTTGCCCAGCATGTCCCCGGCTGGAAGCTGGCAGGGCACCAGCAGCCGCAGCATAGGGGCCAGAGCCCATCGCAGCTGCTGGAGAAGGGGCACACTCACATGCTGTCCTGGGGCACCGCAGCCCCCAGCCCCCCGACACGACCTGCTGCTCTGGAGAAGCGGATCAAGGTTCAGTAAGGCTTCAATGGCAAACAGGTGCTGTTCAGAGC
This sequence comes from Zapornia atra, assembly GCA_013400835.1. Taxonomy (NCBI): domain Eukaryota; kingdom Metazoa; phylum Chordata; class Aves; order Gruiformes; family Rallidae; genus Zapornia; species Zapornia atra. Next base: position 521,725 of record VZTU01028397.1, on the reverse strand, counting down.
AGGTGTCACGGGGAGCTCGTGTCTTTACCATTGGCAGAGGCAGCAAGGCAGCTATGGAGAAGCTGCTAGTTCATTTCTCACAGATTTTACTCTATTATATAAATTTGGCCCTGAGAGCACAGGCAAATATCAATAGCATGTTAACAGCATAATAATTTGCAGAGATTCCTGATCTAGCCCAAGGGAAGCAAACCCAGTGCACTATCCAGCATGGGTCCCTGATGAGCCTGGGGCTCCCTTCTCTCTCTCCCAGAGGCTGGATGCTACTTGCCCCGAAACCCACAGCCAAGCATCCTGCTGCCAGTGACCCAGCGCTCTCTGTACATAGCACACCAGCTCCTCCAGCAGCTCCAGAGCCCCAGCACCAAAGCCACCCCTTGTCCCCGCTCCGAAATGGCGTCCGCTCCCATTTTAGAGCTCACAGGGGTGAGAAAGGAACAGTAACGCGAGGGAGCGACGCCACTTTTTTTCCCTTTTGGATACTCTCCAGAACGTAAAGGTTTCAAGGGCACAGGCAAAGCTTTCTTGGAATGGATAAATGGTAATTGATGTTGCAGCTGCAACCTTAGCTCGAGCTCTTGGGATTTCAAATGTACAACAGCCTGAAGTATTTATGACCAGAATATGATAATTAAATTATATGTTCTAAACTTTTACATTTATTTCAGTGCTCCAGTAAAGCAGCCAAAAAGTCTTACCTTCAAGGGTAGGACTTAATTTCTGTATGAAACAATTTATGCATATTTTTCCAAAGGCTGTGCTTGGTATTTTTAAATCACATTGTGCATCCTTGCTTCCTTAAACAGAGAGGCAGCAGAGCAAGGCAGAAGTCAGTACCTTTATACTTAAATAAAAACTTGACATAAAAATACAGAATCAAATTATCCTGCACCATCCTAATTCTTTATGCTTTGCTGGGTAACAAAACGTGCATTTGATCTACATATATTTAGAGACAGGTTGTGGATCACCGAAGCCCCTGACTTTCAAGAACTCAGCCTTGCAGATACCTCCAGCTTCATGGGCATACATCCGCAGCCCCTGTTATGAACTACGGTGCAAGCAGGTGTCTCTGCAAGAAGAGACCCCTGCCAGGAAGGCTGTCAGGAGAAGGAACCTCAAAAATCTAACCAGAATTTACTTTATAATTATTTTTCTCAATTTAATCATTCCTCACTCGTTCATCTCTGACTGCAGCAAGCACCGTTTCCCATCTCGGCAGTCACCAAGGTGTGTTCTACCTGCGGGATGCTTTCTTGCAAGCAGTTTTTTTGTTTTCCAAGCCTTGCAAACTAACCAAGAGCCAACATACCCACCAAAACCATGGTGTCTTAACACAGGTCCTTTAACATGCTCATTTGCCAAGCCACTGAACTCAAGAAGACAGCAGAACTCTTGCACAGGAACACTGTCGAGAGAGAGCAGAGCCACGAGCTTTTAGCTTATCCTATAGATCGGAAAAATATTTCACTCCTCATTACAGCCCCCTCATTAATGTTGTACCAGGGGAACTGAACTTAAAATATTCAACAGGACTCGTTCCATTAATGACCTCAGTGTGAGCTGTGTGCGTTGCTCCGGTCCTCGCAGTGCGAAGGCTTCTGTCGGTCTCAGGCCTGCGGCCCCAGGCTGCCTGAGCTGTGCTGCTTGGAAAGAAGGCAAGAGACATCTGGAGAGCTGACTCTACATGGAAAAATAGTCCTGGTGCTGTAAGAAATGCAGTAAGAGGCTAAACTAAACTGTAACGCTCACAGAGCAGATATTTTAGAAGCTGCAGGATAACACTTGCATAGTTAAATTGAGTCATAAAGCTATAAATACATTTAGACTGGTAATTGGAAAGTTCATTTCTGCTATTTTGAAAAAAAAAAAAATCAAGAGTGTGCTGCTGCCAGTGCAGCCCTTTATCAGTAATCCTGCTGGCATACACAGTCCTGTCCAGCACAGGTCGAGCTTTATCAGCCCTGTGTAACGATCTTTTGCCTTGCCAAAACCCACAATTAAAAATTAAAATAAAATCAACACCAATAAGAAAGTAGAAACTAAACCATAGATCTTCTGAGGAGGAGGGAGAGATGGAAACAGGGCAAGAGAAGCAGAAAGGAATGGTTTTTTCCTTAATTCCCTCTGCAGCTCTGTTTGGAAGCAGGACTGACACCGAGGATGGTGCCCTAACTCCGCTGCTCGGGGAGCCTCGCATGATGTGCCTTTGCCCCGGCACAGGCGTTCCTGCTCCCTCCTCAATGAATGTCTGACATTTACATACGCAGCAGCTTATTATGGAATATTCACCAACGTGTTGCATTCTGGGCTCTGCTTCAGTGGAAAGAGATGGAGATGAGGGACGGGGACGTGTGCCAATTTTAGGCTTTGGCCTCGGTCCATTTGATGCGGATCCAGGATGACTTGGTTGACTGTTGAGTCATAGGTTGGTTCAATCAACATTATTTTACATTTGACTAGTTATTGTTCTTTAAACTTTGAACAGGAGTCCAGAAGCTCAGAAAACACCAGTGAACCAAAAAAGAAAGGGGCCAAAGCAGAGTTTAAACAAGATTCTTAAGCAAGAAAAATACTCTCCTTAAATGACATCTACTTTTAGCAGAGACAGCTAAAAATCCCAAACCTACCTCTCAACTTAAAAAAAAAAAAAAAAATCACTGTTCCATTACCAAATAACTGTAACACCCAGTATTAACTTCAAAATTACTGAAGAAGCCCTGAGATATCCTCCTTCCCACAGTAACATAAAGGTGGGAAGGAGAAGCAAACAAATTAGTGAATGACTACTATTTTTTAAGATATAAGAGTAGAATATACTTGAAATATTAGCCAGTCCATGTGCATACTGTTAACTCACTTTAGAAGTGAGGTACAAATAAAAAAATTAACCCACAAAAATTACCACTTCAGTACTGAGGGCAGACTTCTACTCGGGGTAAGAGAAGCCCATAAATATTCTTGGTTTATACTTTAAAAGCATAGGCGTGTTTCACATGGATGTGATCACAACTGAACTTGCTCTAGAGGCATTACATTTAACAGACATTTTAGTGAAGGCTGATTCCTCTTATTTTCAGCATGTCCCCTTGACTCTTTTTCCCCAGCTGCAGATAGCAGGTATATTTTCAGAAGGTGTGGATCCCCTGTGAGGGAAATTCAATTTTATACCCACTTGTTTTCAGAAAGCTGACGAGCAGCAGAAGGGCCAAGCAGAGGAAGAGCCTGAGCTATCTTTAGTAAGAGAAATGCAGGGTGAAGGGAGACTGGGCTTTGTTACAGTCATGTAGCGGAGAGGGAATCAGCTTTCATAACAACTTGCAAGAGCAGAAAAAACAAACAAAAACCCATAAAAACATCAGATCTTGGGTAGTTTGCTGCAAGACAAAAATACTTCTGGCGATTCTGAAATCTTAGTCACAGGGGAGGATGAGTGTGAGATGTTCCTCTGGGTGCTGAAGGCCAGACCTGAGGGTCAGTGCCGATACAGGATGAAGAACTGTGCGAGGTGCTACCCTCAGTGCACACGGATCACGTTCCTCAGCCAGTCACGAGCAGTGACTTCACTCAAAAGTGGAAAGATTCTTTTTTTACCACATTAGAGAGGGAACAGCAATTCTTGTGGGCAAGATAAGGAGCAAATTCAAAATTCCTGGTGCCTTAGAACTCAGAAGGTTGCAGAAGGACCAAACGGGGTGACGGCACACTGCTAGGGTCCCCACAGGAAAGCTGAGACCTTGCTCCAAGCACTGCCAAAGGTTTCCTTTCATGGTTTATGTTTAGGTTGGGGCATTTTATCCTTCATACTCAGACCTGTGTGTGTACACGACAGCTTAAAACTGCACAAACTGGTCTGAAAGGGATTCTCCAAAGTCTCACAAGCACTTCTAATGCCCTTAATAAACAACTTCATTTCGACTGGCCTCTGAGCCCTCTGATGCAGAGGATATATACAAAGCTGCTCTTCCCCAATGGGAACAGGAAGAAAAGCATGTACTAAGTTCGTTTACTGACACAAAACCAGCCATCCAAACTTGTGCAATATTTCCAGAAGGACAAGCAACAAGTGCTACCAGAGGCCTGCAAGATGTGTACAGCAATTGTACGTCCTTGTTATGGCACTTTTAAGTCAACTTTATTGAATTACCTAGCAGACTGCAGTTAATTACTTTTGTCAACACTGTTATGCAATTACAGATACAATTTCTGCTGTAACACACATACACAGTAGGTTGTTATCAGCTTTTATTTCCACCTGGCATCCATGTCACACCAAGATGTTTCATCACATCTCTCCTGTTGCACACTCCCAGACTTTACAAGCACTGCTTGTCTTGGGTTTTATTTCCCCATCTTTTAAGAGGTCTTGCCTCCTTTCTCTCTCCTGGGTTTCTCATATTATTTGATCCACTTTCCTCTGCCCTCTTCCTCTACCCCTCCCCGTCAGATGAAGGAAGCTCTATTCCTTCCTTGCTGAACCTCACAGGGTTTCCTGGCCACATTGTTCATCTCTGCCTCTTTGTGTATTTTCTCTTCCTGAGCAGCACTGGGAACCCCTCCCAATTTAAACTCCATCTGTAATCTTCATTAAGGGGCTGTTTACCTCTCTCCCATAACAATCATGAAGGTGACTAGGCAGATAATCCCTGAGTCTGTACACACCTCTCTCCACACCATCTCTTCTCTCCAAGATCACCCAGTGTGTCGTCCAGACTGCTCTGTGCACTGTTCAAAGCAGCAGGAACTCCACTATCCATTCAGAAAAGCATTCAAAACTTTCCTGGTGGGAAACTGTGTTTTGCTTTCCTGAAATCCACTGTACATTGCCCCCAGATCCACTCTTACCAAGGTCCTTTTACAACCTGTCACTACCTATCGGTACCTTTCAGTGTCTCTCACTAATTTGGTCACCCAGATTTGCTAGTAGAGTAGGTCATGGTATCTCAAATAGAAAATGTTAGCTGATTCTAATTAGCTATGGGCACTGTTCAGGATTACTTTCTGCAGCAGACCATGCATTCACAGCTGCCACAAGTTTTCAAGCCCTTGCTGTTTAGTTTAGGAAGCCTGTCCCAGTAAGGGAGTTGTAGTATTCATCACAGAGAAATGGAAAGCTGTTTACTATTGAAACAGCAGTCAGTCAATATGAAATAAGGCAGGATGCACTGCGTGGTGATTTTACAAGAGGCTGGAGATCGTTCTACTCACCACCCAAAGAAAAAAAAAGGTGTTTAGTTCAGTTTGTCCAGACTATGTATCAGTCCCAGGTCTTTCCTTCCTCACAAGTCTAATAGAAAACCGACTGAGAAAACAGGTATTTCATGAGCTTCACCTATTTTTTCATGAAACCAAACAATATAAAAATACAAAAATACTGCTTTTTGAGCTGCAGCTAGGAAGAGTTTCAAAGCGCAGAAAGCACTAGAAGAACCTGAAAAGAGCATACAAGAGACAAATCTGGCAAAGCCAAACCCACGGGGTAGGGAAGGAAAAAACTCAATGAGGTTTATCTGCCAGCTCCTTCAAATATTTTTGCTGCCTCTCAGGTGACCAGACACTCAATCCTACCTTTAAAAATATTTACATAAAGCAAAGGGAAAAAAAAAAGCAAGATCCATGTCAACCAACCATCACTGAGTGACTGAGAAGAGGTGCTGCAGTACTCCGTGGATTTCCCCACCAGCCTCTGCAGCAGTGAGCTCTACACAGCACAACCACTGGTGCTCAGACACCAGCGAACATCTCACTCCAAGCCATTAGCTGTCAGGCTTTTGCCAGCTGCACACATCTTCTAAGAGAAAGTCAATGGACACCTACGTTTCCTGTGCTGATGGCCACTGGCAGCAGCTCTTCCCTCAGCCCATGCCGGTGCCCGGTCCCTAGGCCTGCTAGAGGGATGCACCATGGCTCTTGTGCAATGGTAGGAGAGTCCCTGCAAAGATCAAATTCCTTTCCTTCTTAACAGCTGAAGCTTAGTATGGAAAAGAAACCAAAAGGGAGAACCTGAAACTGTCTGTATCTGTAAATCACAATTTAGAGATGGCATCATTTTAATTCTTCTTTTTTTTTCCTCCTCATAACGCTGGTGTCCTGATCCCTGACTGCTGTAAACACCGCACCTCTAACTGCCCCTCTGCATCAGTTCTCTGAGCCTGGCTTTGGCTTATAGAGTCCCTAAACTGATACCCGAGCATAGTGACTGTGTTTAATCATTCAGAAAGCCTTAACTTTTCACATAAAAAGCACATTACACAGTGCTTTTATCTGAAACACAACACTTGGATTTTAAATCAGCATTTCTCACACTGCCCTCACAATACTTTGCACTGCTGCTGCATCTTCAACAGACGTTCTCAGCTCTTAGGAGATTCTCTCTCTCAAAAGTTGTTTTACCCTTGTAAAGCTTTTCTCAGATGCGTGGAGCTTCAGAGAAATTAATTCAATAACAAAACACCTTCACGAAACAGGGAAGTGGTTAATCTTGGCTTACTGATGGAGGCTGTGACCCAAGCAGCACATAAGCTTCCACACACAACAACAAAGCCAGAGCTTCGAGAGGAGGGAGCAGCGGGATGTGCCCAGCCCCGCAGAGCACCACACGCTCCCCTCAACAGCCCTGACAACACGGAATTACCACAGCACTGTTTGGAAGGTGAAATAAATAACTGTATGATCAAAGACTTGCTTTACTTCCAGTTCGTGCTAAACTCTGTGAGACTGTATAGTCTTTGAAGTAAGGACCAAGCCCAACATTTCTGTTGTGTCACTTACGTTTCATCTGAGAAACATTAAACAAAGGTCAAATTGACAAACAAGGAGTTTGCTAATAGGAACAAACTGAACTCTTTGTTTCTGTGAGCTTCTCCTAAAGCTTGTGGCTGGGCCCCTGTCTGAGAAAGGATTCCCTCTGCAGTGTTCTTGATGGCATGTGCTGCCATGCAGCGAGGTGTCAGCGTGGGTCTGGGACGTTGTCCCCTCCTGCAAGGACCCCATCGGTTTTACTGAGGTCCCACAGCACGCGCTGGGTTCGGTGCTCCCCTGGCCTAGGGAAGCTTCCTCAGGCTAACACAGCTAACGGGATCTAGCTGAGACAGGAGATGGATTTTGAAAGTTAAAGCAGTCTGTGGATCATGCAGAACACACATGACCTTACTGTCTCAGCACCTCAAAGGACTGAGTTCTGCAATGTAACTGAGACAGTAGCAACAAATAAACCACCACAGAAAATCGGAAATAAATATACCCAAGAACTAACACAGCCTAAGAATAAAAAGTGTTTTAAAAAAAAAAAAGTTTAGGGTCAGATTTACAGTCCAAATTAATTTCACCTAACTTCAGGAGCCAAAGGAGGAACTAATTTTAGCAGCATCGCTACAACAAACACTGAGCCAGTCAATACGGAGAACCACTACACAGCCAAGAATAACTGAGGCCTGTTTCTCCCCCGTACTGCCTGATGTAGAAAACTGGACTTTGCATAATTATGCTCTTAAATTTGAGACCTCAGCATACCTAAATTTAGATGAGATTAACCAAGGCCTAAACATGAGTTACACTCAAATTGATATGACAGAATTACTTTAGTGAGTTTTGCCTTTTCTTTTTCCAATGCTCAATGCATACTCATTACATAGTTTTTCCTACCTGTAATACAGATGCTCACATTAACCCCTATTCCATTGCCCAAGACGTAAGAATTGATCCTCCCAGGTGTCACTTCCCAGAGGTCTGTAAAGCTATGGCTGCTCAGGACTCCTCAGTTCCGGAAGAAAAGCAAAGCACCACCAGAGGAGTAAAATAATTGTCTCTAACTGATAACACTAACATAACAAAACCACCAGCTTCTATTATTTATGTTACTTCTCTGTACTTTGGAAGCTGTGGTGTTTTAAAAAGCTTGGAACGGTCGCAACTTAAACCATTCTTCCACTGCAACAATCCATGAAGAAATAACAAACAGAGCCAAAGGTCTGTGGTTTTTCATCTTCCTTGTAGATGGCTTGAGCGAGGCCAAGAACCGGAGATAAGCAGGCCAGCCTTTTCAAGGAGAGAATGATAAGTGCTTCCCCGTATTGCTTATTCTTGCAATTTTAATCACAAGTCTTGCAGCATCTGGCATTTTTCCTGTAGCTCTGCTTAAAGGCTTACACTTGGGAGAATCCCTCGTTCCTCGGCAAGCCTGTCCCGAGCAGACACACGTGTGCACTGAAGGGTTAAAGAGACATCTCCTGATGAGGTCAAGCCTCCAGCCATAGTGCTGGTAGTGTTTCTAAGTTTTAAAAGAAGAAAATGAAGTATTTTTAGGATTTTGAGGGAGGGAGGGAACAAATTCCACAGCTCACGACTAATGCCATGTGAGAAATCCCAGCTCCACGCCGAGGGGGCAGGTTAATGACCAGACTCGAGGGCATATACATGGCTCTGTGTGTGTGTGTGCGCACGCCCTGGATAAACGTGGAGGTATCTTCCAAACTCCCTGTGTTATGGGAATATAGAGTGTTCTGATGCCTGAAGCCCTGGAGAGGTTACACACTGGCAGAGGACTAATTAGAGCTTTAACTGCATCCCGTAAATGCGCGCACTCATTCTTTCTTCCCCTAAAACCTCTAAAGACAAAGAATAAACTTCTCCTCACTGCTCTCCTCCCGCAGCACCATCAGCTTCCTGACTCCACAGCGCTCTCAAGGGCAAGAAATAATGGAATTTATTCTTCTCAGACTGACTTTTTCTGTTCAACATTTTTTAATAAAGCCACCAAGCAAACACTCCATAGTTTTATAGACATTACAGGGACTGTCATCTGCACAAACCAAGGCCCTGAAAGGACCAGAGAAACCACCAAGTAATCTTAACTGGATGGTGGAGATGGGAAATGGACTGGATAAGCTTTAGAGCACTGAAGTGTTAAAATGGAAAAATTAATAATGAAAAAACCCATGCAAAATACTGACAAACAGTTTCTACCAAGTATTATTGCTTTGCAAAGTGGCCTTTAAATTCAGCCCTGGATTACAAGAGGAAGGCTTTCACACCCAAACCTGACGGAGAGCTTCCCTGTGCCCTCCTCACATAAACCAGAGTTCTACTCCATGTTTCTGTGAGGCAATGGAGAAGACAGCAGCTCCTACAACCAAACTTCACTCTTCCAAAAACCTGCTGTTTTCATCTCCCAAAACACAGCATGTCAGCTCCTCCTTGCACTTTCTAAGGCCTTGCAAGAAACTCAGGAATTCACAGGGGTTAATATCCAGAATTTCCGTTCCTCACCATTGTCACCTGAATGAACACGACTGCCCCTCTTCCTCAGCACCTCTGCTACCCTCACGAAGGCAACACCAGCCCAGTAGTTGCCAGAAGTGCTACAGCTACAACAGACCAGCATCACCTGGGTAAAGATGGTCTTTGTTTAAACACATGTACACCTATGCAGATCACAGGAAGAGAGAAAATTAAGGTGGAAATTAAGTGCACAAATACCTGTGCTGCTGCTTCAATTGTACTGCCAAGGACTCCTCTGATTTCTTTTTGACCTCAAACTAAAGGCCAAGAAGAGAGATCCTATCCAAGACCCCTGTTTAGGAAACCATGAGTGTAAATTCTCTAAAAGCAGATTTACTTTAACATCCAGTCACGATTCCTTGGCATACGTGACATCGGGCGAGAGGATGCCATCCAAACATCCTGCCCATACATTCATCCCAGGCTGAAGAGTGCATGAGCTGGAATGAATAATACACACATTGTGCTGGTGCCTTCGAGAAAATCCTGCTCTGTTGGAAGAAGGGAACCACAGCCACGAACCTCAACCATGTGCTGGAGCTCTCCTCACACAGGATTTTGTTTTGGAATATGTGAGCATATTGTGAGGGGGGAAGGAAAGGGATGCGGGAAAGGAAGCAAGTTTCCTGGCAGATCTTTAGCATAATTACACAGACAAAAAGATCAATTACAAGCATTCATTCAGACTAATTATTCTCCAGCTTACAGGGTAGACATTTAACTTTACATTACAGAAACTGGATCACTCAAATATTGGAAACATAGCCACCCAAGTGCCAACCACCAGGTTGTTCTGGGTACCCAAGTGCTTCATTTCATGTTTTGAAACATCTTCCCTTACCCTGTAGTTCTAAATAGGCAGAAAATACGTTGCAAAAGGTGTTTTTCAAAGCTGTGCACAAACACCTGAGTGCTGGCATGGCCACGCACTCCCCCAGCATCTCCCACATACGGAGGGCTAGGTGACCGAGGCTATTTGGGGGTCTTTGTGTGTCCCATGCCCCTCCCTCCAGGGCAGGCACGGCTTTCACAAACAACAAATGTCTCAACTGGGGCAAGAAAATTAGTGTAAAACTGCTCCATGATTAAAAAACAGCACATATCAAGACCAGCCACTTCCCAGCCCAACATATGCAAGGCTACTTCTTGAAGGCTTCTGAGCAAAAGTCAGAACCTTCCTTCCAAAACACGTAAGACCCAATATCTGAGCAGCTCTGCTATCGTTCCTTGATTTTAATATTTAGGCCAGGAAAGCTATTTAATTGGAGGGAAAAAAGTTTCATTTTTTATCTCTGAAAGGAAAGGAAATGACCAACTAAAAAGGCATTCTTCTGAGCCTGAGTGCAAGTCACAAGTTGCAGGATAGCTGGAGGCCAGCTGGCACACAGCACATTTACAGTAAGTTGTTTACTTGTTGTCCAACTGCTGGTCACTGCAGAGGGTGGATCCACTGATCCATGAAGGAGCCAAGTTTTCTCCTGAGAGGGGAAGGAGAGCAAAGCAGACTGTAACGTTCACCATGGACTCTACTACATCACTTCTGAAGCAGGACAGGTTGGTTTTGATTTAAAAAGAGGATTAAAATAATATAATGTAAAATTAAAACTCTTCTGTATCAAATAAGGCAAATCCATTTAGAGACAAGCAGGAACTGTATTCTTAAAGAGAACCAATGGTGCTATGTACACATGCCCTATTTAAAACTCCAGCTTTGAGGCTCTGCTCCTCCAGCAAGTACATGTACAAAGCATGTGCAAAACTGAAGAAGATAGGCACGTCACAGACACTGAATTCCTTCTAAGAGCTCTCAGTTACTCACGACTAAGTTTAACCTTGTGATTCAGGAGGAAAAAACCTGCTGATGGGTGCTTGTACATATTCCAAATGCCGAAAGGCAAGTCAAGCAGTGCATGCCCAGACCTCCTGCAGCTCTGTTCCTGCCCAGGAGGCTCGGAGTGGCGGCCCTGTTGCCCAGGTACCAGTTGCACTGGGTGGTTCGTGCTGTCCTGCCGATGGGAGCTACAGCCTTGGGATGGCTCTGCACATTCAAGAAATATCACTAAGGTCTGGACACTGCTAAGGAGCCCAAGAGGCATCAGAGATGTCAAGAGAGCGAGGAGATGTCTGATCTCCCACCCGTTACTCATACGCAGAGCAGCAGGTGCTGCCGGCTGCATCTGCTCTGGGTCAGCACACCCGGATCCCCTCCCATGCCCACAGCCAGGACCACGTCTCGGTGCAGAGGCGACAAGCAGCTGACAGGCGGTAGATACCTGCCAAGATCTCCCACTGCTTTAGATGGGCAGCTACAAAAATAGGAGCTTGTCGATGAAAAAGATGGTTTATACTAAACTATCTTTCATCCCAAGACACACTAATCTTGTCCCACGTGCTGGGACTGACCAACTGACTTCAAATCCATGACTCAAAACGTGCATCTTACATTTGCATGTCTGACTGAGACAAAACTGGCATCATACTTTGAGCCACAGAACGGTTTGGGATGGAAGGGACCTCAAAGATCAGCTCGTTCTTTAAATAGTATTAAGTGTCAACTATCACACTTCTATATTTATCTTCTAATCTTATTAAATATGTTTCATTCCAAAAAATTTAAAATATACTTGCATGTAGTTTCAGTAATTGCCAGTCAGTGACATAATGGAAACAGACATCTCTGGGATGGGAACAGAGCCGCTTCCATTGGCCAAATCGCTTCATTGAGTGAATTCCAACACGCCTATCCTGCCACTTCCAAACCTAGAAACTGCTGATTTATCCAACCTAACAGCACAGCCCAGACCGACTGGCCTGCAGAAAGCTGAAAGCTGGCCTAGCAACAGCTCACGCTGAGGAGCCAGAAGGAGCAGGTAATGAAGAGGTGTTGGACAAGGGAAGAGGTGGAGCTGGATGCTGCAGCAATACGGTCCCACTCAGAAAAACAGATTCTCAAATATAGAAGTGTAGGGATCAGGAATGGTCAGTCCAAGCTCAGGAGATGAGGAGGAAACAGAAGAGGATGAGGAGGAAGCAGAAGACACTGAAAAGGTGATTGATCAGCAACACACACAGAGCTGCAGGGCAGTAGCGGAACCAAAGAGCTTACAGAGCGGATGCCTGTTTGGTTTCTTATTATTTGCATTTATGTATAGCTAAGACACAGGGGAAGAAGAATATGCAAAAATCATGTTATCTGGATGTTCAATATAGCTGTGGCCCTCTGAATTAATGATCACCATGATTTTTATGAACTTACAGCTCCTCATCTACTCTGAGCAGTCCCTGCCTGGCGCAGCAGAAATCCTGTCCGGCTCCAGCTTTGGGCCCACCTGCCCCATTACCAACATACCATCTTCTCCCCTTTTTCTTGCTTGCTTTCTTCATTTCACCTCTCTACTCTCCCCCTCCTCATTACGTTTTGTCCTGATTTTAACACAGTGTGGATCTACTTCTGGCTCATACCTCCTACCCATGTTTTCATCATGGTTACCCGTGCTTCCTGCCAAGCGGCAGATTCAGATTCAGAGACACACATGCCCCGTACCACACACACACACCACCTTAGGTTCAAAAACCTTCTGAAGGCAAGTGCAGGAAAGGAATTATGGGAATTATTTTATCTAGTTTTCTTGAGTATTTAAAAGGAGATACAAGTAATCTCCATCTCCATTTGTCTTCCTCAGCTGTACCACCAGGGTGAAACACCACCACTTTGGTCAGCTTTCCCACGTTGCTGAACTGACGAACTGCCAAGAGGTCTGAGGTGTCACCCTCTGTAAGGGACAGCAACATCCTTCAGCATGTACAAGTTTTTATGTTTCCCTGCACCTTTGTTTACTCATATGAACTATTTCTACGTAAACAGCTTCCAGAAGGATTAAAAGAAAAGGCACTGAACTAAATAAAGTGTCCTCCTGCCTGCCAAAGGTACAGAGTGTATACATCGAGACTGATCTTGTCTTCATTGTGCCACCAATAATAGAAAAAGGAAGTGGAGACGAGCCTCAACTAACTCAGAGATCCAAAATAAAAGGTGAACGTGGCAACAAGTGTTACAAGATTATAATCAAATATGTGATTCAGATTTTTGAGATGCAGGGTGGTTAATAACTATAGCAACCCCCAAATGTCAACAGTTTGGTGAGCACAATGCTACAAACATCTTAATAAAAGCAGATGACAACACAGACACCTGCAGAAGGAGGAAAGGAATCACATTCTCCAGTTTAAAATCATCTCACTCGGCTAAATAAAGGGAGACGAACATGAACACCTACTGCTGGAGAAGTCAAGAGACACCTGAACACCCAGGCCAGGAGACAGGGCTGTGAGGGGAAGGACCTTGGGTAGCTGGGGGCAGTGAGAGAGGTCCAACGCTGCCCCAAGAAGCTGCAGCAGCAGTGCTGTTATACTTCCCAGGTTCACACTGCCAAGGACAACCTATGACACACCACAGGAAGGACGCGACTGCTCAGAGATTAACTGAAACAACAACATACTCCTGTCCAGGTTACCTGCAAACACTACTTGATGGAGCTGCAGAAGTAGGAGCAAGAGAGCAAAGCAATGCACACTGGGGTGAGGGAGCATCCAGCCAGGACGATGCCACTGCTGCTCCCAGCCTGGTCTCATTTACTGGCATGAAAAGTTCTTCATAATACAAGCTGGAGAGACTAATGATTCTCATTTTAGCAGCGATGTCTAGTCATCAGCTTGTTTGTATTACTCTCAGCTTTGCACATGTTGTGCGAGGGTAAGTCCAAGCAATTAATACTCTGCAGTATCTGCACAACAACTCTTTCCACTTAGAAAGAATTAGGGAAAAAACCCTTGGGAAGAAATACACAAAGGATTCTCAACGCCATTCCCTGTGCATGCTGGAGAACAGCTTTACCCATTGAGATGACAATTCTGGGAAAGCCACAGTAGGCCCATCCCCTGGGAAATGCACAGAAGGTACCACGGGTGAGGGAACGTGGCAAGAGGGACCTGGCCAGCGCGGGACAGGACAACAGCCAGGATCCCACAGCAACAGGCTACAGTCAGCCTGCCCAACCGCGCCGATGGCACCCCCAGACCCAAACCAAGCCCTGCTCCCCCCGACACAACCTACGCCTGACAGAGCTGAGCATACACAAGCTCCTTCCCAACAGCCCATTTTCTCACCTGGAAGAGACCCACAGATTTAATGTGCCCTCAAAAGTCCAAGTACCAAGAAGTGCTGCTAACAAAGGCACAAATATCACCGTGTTCCCCAGGAAGGACTGCTTAGAAATAGAGGAGCACTGAGTAGTATTCTTTGCTATTAGAAAAGAAATACAAATCAATTATTGGAGTGGCTAAAACATCATCAAATGCCAGTTTCTCTTGAATGACAACCTAGGCTGTATTTGTAGAAAGTACTTCCAAAATTGTAAACATTTCTATATATTCTGTTACTACAAACACACCAGTTCAATTGGAGTAAAGCAGCAATGTAGCTGGAAAGAATTTTGGGTTTTGCAGAAGTGGGGGTCTGACTGCTTCCCACAGTGTCTATGGGAGCAGCACTGGTGGCAAAGCGACATCCCACAGTACTGCTACAGCAGTCTGGAGCAGGGGTACAGGACAGCCAGGGAGAATTACTGACCATGATATACAGGACAGTCACCTCCCTTCATCGTAGAAGATGTTAATTTCTTGATGTGCTTGGAGCACATGAAAAAAGTGCAGGATAGCTCCTGAGCACATAGGAATTTCCCTCAGCAGGGAGCTCAGATGAGCACAGCACAGGATGGATGAGTACAGCACTCCAGGTTGTTCAAGCATGAGCCAGCTCCATCCTTTATTCCCCCTGGGATAAAGGCTCTGGGCTGGTGCTGCACGCCAAGCTGAGGATTTCCCAAAAGCCCCAGGGACAGCCCTGAACCCCCTGTCCCAGCTCCATGCTGTACAAGCACCATACAGTTAACTCTCCCCAGGCACACAACTGTACATTTTGTAGATAGAGGCTCCACTGCAGGGACGAGACAGTCAACTTCTCATCCTGAAAAGCAACCACTAAATCCAACCCTCCTCATCCTATTCTCTCGCCAGCTCTCCAGCCCACAAAAGAACCACTCTTCCAGTTCCATGACAACTTGGGGCTTTTGCTCGTTTCTTTCTTTTTAAATGGCTTCTGGCAAGGAAGCACATCAAAGGAGGGGGAAAAGAGAAGTTTTTCTTTTTTAAAAGAAAAATAAATTCAAATACATTCAGGTCAATTGGATTTCCCCTGTCCACAGGCTCACTGACAACCTCACAGCAACGAGATGTTTTCCTTCCAGGAGCAAGGGCAGCTCTTTCCCAAGAGACCCGCGTGCTCCGTGACCTTACAGCCTGTGCCCCTGCCAAGGGCAGCAAGCACATGCACTAACCCACACCGCTCCAGGACACGAGGAGCCAGGTTTGTAATGGGAGGTGCCCCAGCAGCCCTCTCATCATGACCGCCTCATTCTGCCTCATTTGCATGTAGTTCCTCCTCTTACAGCTGCATGCACGTTGGACTCAGCTCACCCTCCACCAACAGCACGTAACTCACCAGCCCATGGCATCTCCCTGGGGTAAGGTCGGTGTATCCGTACCACAGAGGGAAACTTCCCACAAACACAAAGCAGTTGTGTCTGTGGATCCTTCCACTGCCTGTAGACAGTTGCTAATTCCCAACCCCACATATATCCTGATGCAGTTTCACTATTAGTTATAGAGTTTTCTAGATTTTAAACATGCTCTGGAGAAGTCTACCTTATGACTAGCACCCAACCAGCAGACATCCTTAGTGTGTTACACGACCTTAGGAAGGGCACAGTCTTGCAGAATCACCAGGCTGGAAAACACCTTTGAGATTATCTAGTCCAACCGCACCCATCCCCTACTAACCCACATCCCTGAGCACCTCATCTGCCTGTCTGTTAAATCCATCCAGGGTCGGTGCCTCAGCCCCTCCCTGGGCAGCCTGTTCCAGCGCTCCACAACCTTTTTGGGGAAGAACTTTTTCCTAATGTCTGATCTGAACCTGCCCTGGCATGGCTTGAGGCCATACATGACACCCAACTACCTTTTGCATCCTTGAGGGCTTTTAGAGCTCTACAGATCTTCTGAATACACAACCCAAATCCAAAACCTCTGAGGCTGTTCCCAGAAGCACAACCCCAGTGACAGCAGCTTCCATCAGTGCAGGCATGTGCAATAACACTCCAAACACGTTCCCAAGTTACTATTTCATCTTCCAGTGCGCAGACCAGGAGTTATGTCATCTTCACAAAAGCAGAACATTAACAATAACTGAGTAGGAAACCCAAGAGTTAAGGGAAAAAAAAAAAAATCCTTGTTGAACTTTCCCTTGTTTAACACAAAGCCCAGAGAGACTCCCCAGTCCAAAAAAGAAACTTGAGTTTGTTCTCAAATAAAGACCAGGACCAAAGAATACGCACATCCCTCAAGACACCGGCAGTAAGAGTCAGGGAAACACGCATCCTATTTCAAGAATAAGGGACACTGTGGATGTTCCTGATAAAACCTGGAACCGCTGTTTTGCGGTCTGTTGCCATGAGGCTCCAGGGCGTCCCTTGTCGGGTGTGTGTTCTGCTTCACTTCTAAATCACAACAGTGATTTTAAGATGTCCGCATCTTGGAATCCTGAATCTGGGAAGCCAGAGCTGGTAGCACTTAGGGACGCTGGAAGGATTGGAAGAGCTAGCTGCTGCATTTCCTTTAAAGCTCTTCCTCAGTGTGCAGGCTGGGGCCAGCCAGGAATAGAACAGCAGCCACTTCCTCCCTCCCCACTGCCGTGCTGCGCGGCCTCACTGCGGCATTTTATCTGCTACACAAACGAGGGGACTATTAGCAATATTCCAACCTCCTGATTGCAATTTAACCAAATACCAGATGTTCCAGCCTTTAACATGTTAAAACAATCTTCAGAGAAGAATATTTAAAGCAATAAAATAGGTCCAAGCTCATTTGTCAAACCAGTTGCTCTGGTTGGGAAGTAGCTGTCAAATCTCTGGTGTGACTAAGAATGCAATCTTACAGGCACCCCGCAATATTAACTGCTCCTTGAATAAAAAACAAAAAAGGAAAGCTCTCCTACTCAAACCAGAGGGCTCTGCCAATGCAGATCTTTACATCGCTCCTCTTCTGCAAGGGGAGCTTTAGTGCTGACTTTCACTTTTAATAAATCCCACACATAACGTGCAGATAGCCTGGCACATTGTTTGGAGAGACTCACCTTCTCTAAGGATGGGGAAGGGATTCATTGCAAGACTCGTTAGATTGGTTTAGTTAAAGCTGAAGGTGTTTGAGCAGCTTCCTCACCAGTTCAGAAAATGGCAGATGCCTGGGGCTCGGCAGAGAGACGTGCTTGGGAAGGGCAGAATTCACCCAGCTACAGGAGACTGACACCAAGGGCCTCCACCAACAGCCCGGGCCTGGACTTTGAAGGAAGATTACTTCCCACTGAAACCCATGTGGCCTGATGACCTTCAGACAGCCCAAGCCTGGCTGGAGCAGAGTGGAGCAGGTTAGGAAAGTGCTTTTACTGAGAGACCAGTAGAAGCAGCGGGTCTTCGGCCTGCAGACAGCACTAAGGGAGTCTGGATCTGTGATGCAAGACCTATTCCATACTTTGTGCTACTTCAGATGACAGAGAGCATACAGTTTAGCCATGATTTTTCTTTCAAACCTCAAGTTGATCAGTATTGTTTGGTCAAAGCAAGTAACAAAAATCATTTCAAGTCTCCCCTTTCCTCCAGAAAGGGACTGCATCATTTATAGATTTAACGGCCAAAAAAGACATACTGTCACTCTTCACAAATCCGATGTTAAGCTGTGAGTGTTTGGAAATCTGAGTAAGGTAATGAAACCAAACTTGCTTAATTTATTTTCAAGTATGTACAACTTAATGACCTTTCACTTTTGGTTTCTTAATACTTTACTCCGTTTCAAACCAGTCTTTTAAACCCCTCTCTTCACAGCAAGTATCTCTTCAATACAGTAACTTCACATATTCCTAAAACCTAACCCTACCGAGCTACATGAAAACTCTGTACTTTGTTTTCCTGAAATGAAGAAATTAAAAAGTGGCACAAGCCTTCAGCCCCATCATGCTGTCCTCCTCTGGAATCTACCAGAGATATCACTGAAGTAAACAAAAGATCATACTCCAAATAGATTGCTAATATCCCTCTGGAGTTTCCTTATCAAGATCTTCAAGCATTTTAGAAGTTAAGATTTGCTAACAGGACCGTTTCCTGCATTCATGAGAAACTGTTGCACAGAGATGGGTCTGTTTCTAATGGGACTACTGGCAAAAACCCCAGGTTCTTTAGGCTGTTTTAAACAACCCCCCAGCTCTCCGAGGTAACTCAGGAGACTTGAACTCACTCTGGCCACTGGAAACTCTTCCCGGTGCCTTTGGGCACGGGCCCTTACCCTCAGCCCCGGCCCATGCGCCCGAGGAGGGGTGCACACTGCGACCCTCAGCCTCCCTCCCCAGGGCAAGGCCATGCGAGCACCGGACCCCTGAACCTTCACAAAGGAAGTCCCAACAGTGAACCTCTTCCCACTTTTAGTTTCTCTTTGGATACCCACAGCACAGCCCCAAACACTAAGCACTTCACTTCCCCCCAGAGCTGTGCAGGAGGGCAGCACATCCACCCCAGGAACTGCTGCCTGAGTTGTACTTCAATGAAAGCACCTTGCTGGCCATAACACCTACTCACCCCAGCCTCATCACAACTCCTCTAACAGCTTCTCCATTAAAAGCAGACAAGCTAGGCCAAAGGCTTTGCTGTGAGCTCCGTGGCACCACTGTGCTTGCAAGCCACACTGATCACAAAGGTAGGACGATGGAACATGCTGGCCTGGAGGTTCCCCAAGGTCCTTAGATCCACCATTTGGGTCACTGCAGCCGCTCTCCACACTCCCCCCTCCCACAGTCAGCAGCTCACATGCCCAGCGCCTGGCCTGTGCCTGCCACAGACCATCGCCCCAGGCACCAAAGGAGGGGACTCCCTCGCCTGCTCCCAGCTCTGGCTTCCCCTGCATGCTGTGATAACCCATTTCATCCAATCTGCCCGTTGGCTTCAGTCTTCCTTGTAGACAAGCTTTTCCCCAGGATGAAAGGCCTGTTCCTAAGGACTTCTGGCATCCAAAAAGAACCCGAATGGGACATTTCTCACACAGCCTGCTGTTATTTCAATAAACACTTATTATCTTACTGAAACTGTGAACTGAAATTCCATACTCCTTCACTCAGCTCCAGCATCCAAAAGCTTTTTTCTGGATACCAAGTCCAGGCTCTCTAATCTTTACAGCCTTTTTAAATGCCTGTTTAAAAACAGATAAGACTGTTTTTCTTAAATATTTTATATTGGTCTGTATTCTAATCTGCTCCATGTTTTAAGAGAACAAAGATGCAGAGTTCTCTTAAAAAAAGTCTAATTACATCTACAAGTACATCACACTCATACTGGGCCAGCGCAATTAACTTCCAAGAGATCATACGTAACATGAGTTTAACAGAAATTCAACAGGCAAAACCAACAACCATCAAAGGACCTGGCAGCAAGAGTAAAAAAAAAAATCTAAGAACAGACAGGTAATACACAAACTGAAATCAGGACACACAAAGCTGTACTGTGCAGGAAGTTTTTGTTTTGGTTTTTATATGAACACGCAGGGCCTGCGTTCCTGCACAACAGATCCAGGCGTGAGCCACAGCACAGGCAAGTCTGCAGCACTGGGTATTAAAAACCTTCAGCTGGTGGCTTCGGTCAGTTACTGCTTCAGAAAGGTAACAAAAAACTTAAGAAACAAACAAATATGTGAGAGGAAAAAATAGACAGATGTATAACACGCCTGTGGGATAGATGGGTTGACTTAAAATATGTTACTAATTCACCTCATCTGATCAATGAAAAGCTAGAGAACAACTATACATGTTATTTATGACAGCACACTGACTGCTCGTACACACCTCATGGCCAAGTGACACAACAGACCCCACAGCCCTTTCCTGAGGATGCAGGATCTGACAGGCTCCCTCCCTCAAAGCTGTTCCACGCATCCTCAGTCCAGCCCCGACAAACACCCCAAGCCCAGCTCCTGTCTGCACAGAGATGCTCCCCCATGCCACAGCTTGTGGTGCTGGGCGTGCTGTGGCAGCACCACCCCTTCCTCACCGAGCTGCACTGAGGCTGTGCCAGACCCTGTACCACAGCATTACATCCTCTCACACACACCCAAGCGAGCAGGGTCTCCGAGCAATGACAACAAAAATAAACCACATCAGCTGCTCCAGTCCGTCAGGGAGCAGCGTCCCAGCCCCGGACAGACCAGCACAGAGCTGAACAGTCCTTCTGAAGTAACGAAGGACCCAAGAGCTTCACACTTGAGCTCTCAAAGTGGCTTACAACAGCACAGGCAGGCATGGTTTATTGCTCACAGGTTTGCTGAACCCAAAGCCAGACCAGACATCACTGCACCCAGTAGTAGTGTCCTTCTGCACCATCTGATGGGAAGGGAGCAGGCAAACGAAGCCCTTTCCCATCACTGACAGTTGGAAAGGAGCTATATAACAGCTGGGAGATTTTTGTCCAAGACCAAAAAACTCCCTCTCTACAGATTTCACTGAATTTCCAACCACAGATATCCTGGTTTCACACCCCTCTCACCCCCACCAGAGAGATGTGGCCAAGCTACCGCCTACTTGTGATCAAAGAGGCCGTCCACCCTCTAAGCCCTCTTCTCAACAAGTACTTCCAGGAGAAACACGTACTCAAATATTTGAGGCAAGAACACACACAAACCTGCCTCCCAACACCCCATGTTGTGAACCAAAGACAGACTGAAGCCCCTGACAGAAGCCCCACAGAACGGATCTCTTGGGTAAGGACAATTACAGGACTTCTCCCAGTTTTCTAGAGGCTGATAATCAAAGCATCCAATCTCAGATCCTCCAAAATAAAACCAAAACAAGAAGACCAAGCCACAAAGCTATGAAATCACTGCCATTATTTGCTTATTTGAATAAACTCCACACTTCATTGATACACAATTATTTGCTCTTACCTGACAATACAGCAAATTTCCCAAGTTTCATGGGTCATATTTTGAGGCAAACTATTCATTTGCGACCCGATTTCTTTTTTAAAAGAAAACTAGACTCAATCCTGAGCAATATTTACTTACTTAAAGCTTATTGTTATGCAGATGAAAGCAACCAGAAATATGAAGTACCTGTACAATGCAACAGAGGAGTAAATTGTGTCCTGCTGCTCAGAAGTTTCATATTAAATCTTGTGTGACCGTGATGCATAAATACGATCACGATCCCCAGCTGTTTTCTGACACTCAGTAACTGTACAAACCTATTACAAATAGCATGAAGAATGTATTACTGTAAAATCTAATGGGGAGCTCTGTTTCTTAACTAAATTACAGCAGCAGCGAACTGAATTCAAGACAGGCATTATTATTATCTTGGAAATCCTTCCTCAACAGCAGTTTCGCCTTTGCAATCTCTGGATAGTTGAGGTTTCTGATCAAAAAGTGAAAGCTGTGTATCATATTGCATCAAAATAATAACAGCTCATGGGACACGAATCTTCAAATTGCATCACAATCACTTTTTTAGGTGACTTCACACGACCTGAGAGCTCCACAGGTACAGGGGAAACATGGAGCTTTAATTATAACCAGCTGACAGAGATTGGATCAGGAATGCAGTTGGCTGGTACAGAAATACACTCCCAAGAAGATGTCAGGATGACTTCTGAAGAGCCCCGTTTCCTCCAGGAATCCACACAACTGTAGCGATTATTGATCTAAGGAACCGTTATTACAGAACTCTACATGATATCCTGGGTAAGTAACACAGTGTCCTGGAACCTCAGCTGAAGCCTCCTGTAAGAGCAGCAAGAAAACCTGACATCATCCACATTACACCACCGAGCTCCGGGTGCTGAGCACGAGGCGGTGGAGCTGTGGTCACATCTCAGAGCCACAGCCAGAAGGCACTGGGGACACAGGAAGCGGCTCTCTGGTGAGTCCAGGGGCGCAGGACGCAGCAGTGGAAGGGATGTGCTTTTGCCACTGAAGGTGCAGCTGTGTTTCAAGCCATACAGAGACTCACCAGCACGCAGGGAGACACCATTCCAGCCAGGAAGAGCTCTGGCAGAACACGTCACAGTGGAGATCAGTGTAAGCTGAGTCAGGTAGGGATGTAGGAGGCATGTGCACAACATGACACCTTCTCTGGAGTGAAGATGAGGTAAGAAGAAAAACCTCCAGGAGAGACAGAGTATTTGCACTAAATCGTTTTCCCAACCCAACCCACTACCTCTGGCAGCACAATTACTCATCCCTCCAGTAACTGCCATCATCAAGGTGCTGGACTTGTTGTGCACGGGGGACAACCTGCACCTCCTCATGCTCCTGCCCAAAGGCAGCAGGAGCTGCACGTCCACAGTCTTTTGGTTTCCTTCTAATTAAGCCTGTGATACTGAAGTGCTCCAGCACACAGGAGGAGTATGCTCTGTGCAGGTCACCCTCGGCCTCGATTCCTTCGCAGGTGACCAGCAAAGCTGGAGTCACAAGTTCTCTCACCCTCACATATGGCCAAAGTTAAACATAATTTTTGCTTTTTTTCTCCCTACAGCTATTTGACTCTAGCTGATGTGAAGTCAGTGCCAAAACAATGAGCTGATTTTTTTTTTTTGTGTGTGTGTGTGTGTCATCTATTCCAGCTGTATTGGTTCACTTCTGTCCCAGGGGGATCAGGCCATTCACTGAACGTATCTGCCCAGCATTTCCAGAACCCAGCAGCACTGAGAACAGGATTAACTCCTGGTCTACGAGCATCGTTATTTAAGCAAAGACTGTATTATAAATGGGTATCGTACTGCAGTGATTCAGTCAGAAAACCACTGTGATGAGAACATGAATAATCTGTATGTGCAACAATGCAATATGCTGATACTTCAGTAAATAAGATTAAAATTTGTGTATACTGCCAGACTCTGGGAGACAAAGGCTATAAAACCAAAGAAAGCTTAACACAACAAGCTCCCCGGGTCTGTTGCACAGTGTACTGTACAGTTAAACATTCTTCCCAGAAACTACCTTGTGGCACACAGAGCCCTTTCTGTGTTTCTAGGAACAGTTAGAAGTTGATCATTTTATGAATGTATTTTAGAGTTCATTTCTGTATGCCAGAGGCAACATGCTTTCAGTTATTTTAATAACACAAACCCAAGATAATTGTAACTACAGCTCTACAAAGCCTTTCCCATTGCTTAGAACTTGGATTGAAAACAGGATTTTATTGGTATGTTATTAATCTCAAGATTAATGACATTGGAACCGCCTGCAGAACGCATACGGTTGTGTTACCCCAGCACACCAGTGGCAGGATATCAGCTCAGCCTCCATCTACCCCAGCAAACGAACGGAGACGCAGTTGTGTCTTGCAATATTCCACGAGCAAGGGTTTTGTGAGGAGAAGAGTTACTACCGAGAAACATATGTTCATTTTCTCCCAGGCAAATTGCTGAGTACTTGCTCTCCTCTTGTAAAGCTTGTGGAGTTACTGGTCATAACATCCAATGGGGCGAAAATGGATGTTTCTCAGCCCAGTGGTAAAGACATTTAACAGAATGTCCTAAGAAAGAGGCTCCAAACACTGAAGTGCCAACACTGGATCCCTTGCTTGCTCCAAAGCGCAGCACTCGGAACAGACCCAGAAGCCACAGGCTACTAACACAAACAAACAAGAATTTAAAAAGAAGAAATCCTTTAGCTTCTTTTTATGACCAGCTTACAATAGGTACAGGGTAAGTAAGAGGATAGTAAGTTCAAAGTTTTCTCTCTCAATTACATCTTGTATATCAATAAAGAAGAAAATACAAGTGAGTGGCTGAACCTTTTGCAACCACTGTATGAGAGGAGCCGAAGCAGCGCAGCATCCATCCCGCTGAACCACATCTTAGGAATGGGGCTGCCAAAAGCCGTGAAGGGGTCCCCAAGCCGTGAAGGGGTCCCCAAGCCGTGAAGGGGTCCCCTACTCGAGCCCAAACACATGCCAGCTGGAGCACCACCTCTGCCATCCTACTCCTGACTAACTGTGGAGTGTCCATCACCAGAACATGATCTGCCTTGGAAGTTCAACCAGGCTGAGCACACACACTGGTGACCAGTACTCAGGGACAGAGATTTGTGGGAATGAGACACAAGGTACCTCACTTTGCAAGTATAACAAATGTAAACACACTGGCACAGGCTTTACAGCCAAGGAAGCAGCACCGGGTTCTTCCTTCACCATTCTCACTAACTCGAAGTGTCATATAGGAAGCCCCTGAAAGAGCCACCTGTTAGGTGGTGGCTATAAGAAGGGGCCTGGGAAGAGAGGACTTGGTGCCCTTTTAAACCACAGGAAGAATTTCGGTTTACAGTTACACAGAGCATCGAAGAGTTACCACTAGCTCACTTCCACAGCAAGGAGGAATAGTCACAGGGACAATCACACCTCCAAGACAGTTCACTCTCATTGTCTAAAAGTCAGCTTTGACATAGGAAATATACAATGTAGGAGTTGTGCAATACCTGTATGTCCCATTAATGAGTAGATTTGTAGTAGAGCTTGTTCAACCATAGTTTTGCTCTCACTGCCAGAAGCATAGTGTTCAACCATTATTTCAAATGGATTAAGGAAAAAATGCAGTGGGCAACAAAAATCAACTTGTGTTTTATAAGCTAGAACTAAGTTTAAAATAGGGATCATTGTAGGGGGCAATAAATTAACAGGAATTAACAGTCTGGATTGGACTTATAAAAACCTACTCAGCCATGAGCTAGCTGAACGGATCCGCCAAAGCTGAACAGAGTGGATTCCGTCTTCCACGAGTATCATTTATCTAGCTGCCATTTCACAGTGCCTTACAGCAGATTCTGCAGGACATTGCTGCTTCATCCCCTTCTGCCAAAACCATCAGATTTGCTGTTGTGTACTTCCAAGGCTCAAAACTCAAGTACAGTATTACATTAAGCTGACAAATCACAACACTCTATGGAAACCCTGAGCACTCCTCCCAGATAACAAGTCTGGGGTTTGTATCAAGAGAGTTATTTAAAAAAAGGTCATATTTCCATATGTGCCATACATTATATACTGCTGAGTCAGACAACATCCGAAGTACTACAGCCAACCGTGCCAAGCCACCGGCCCTGGCCAACAGCCAAGCTGAAACAATGTGGTAAGACAAACGGACAACTGACCTTTACCATTTCTAGCAAATGATCCTTTTTTTCCCTTTCCTTCTAGTAAAACGGCCAAGTCCAAGAAGAACCCCAGTTGAAGAGTGACAGCAGAAGGCAGCTTCTCCTCAAGCAAGGCTTTGGACCACGGGTGACCAGCTAAAAACCTTTCTGCCCCCTTCCCAATTCTCCTCCTCCTTCATGGCTTCTCTCAGCTCTTGCCCTTTCTTAAACTTCCTTAATAATCCTTATCCCTCCCAAGCTTAAGTACTAGGAATGATTTCAAATGTAATAAGATAAGCTGTAGCACTGCCAATGGGGCCCAGGTTCTGCCAATTCTGGCTGTAGGCTAAGAGAAAAAGCAGAGAAAACCCCGCGCTGCTCTCGTCCTCCTTCAATCCCCCACAACAGCCACATCTCCAGGAAGTCAAAGGAAGAAAAAAAGAAGAAAAGCAGCCGAGAGAGGGATCTAATGTATACACCATGCAAGAGCCCCACCAGGGTGTGTTGCTAAAGTAATTTTCTTGAAATACAACATTTTCACCAGTGTTTGTGTAATAAATCACAAATAATACCCCATCGGAGACAGACACCATCAAATCCCCTAATTCTTCAGCGAAGCATTTGCCAAATGCTTTCAGCCTGGTTTATTCCACATGCTGTCCCACTTCTTCCGTTAAAGAGAATCTAAGGCAATTAAATTGTCTCAGCCTATTCCCCCACCTCCCCTTTATTCTATCCACCTTCTCCTTCGCTCGCCGTGCTCCTAGGGAGCGGCAGCTCGCCCACTATGATGCAGACAAGGCCAAGGCAGCTCCAGACCGAAGCCGCCCTGTCATCCCCAGAGCCTGCTGCTGCCCAAGATGAGGAGTATCAGGTGCTGCAACACAGAGCTGCAGCCCCAAGCTCGGCACATCAGCACAGCGCTGGCAGGCTCTGCCTACAGCCCCGAGATGCCGACTGCCGATCCAGCCACATCAAACAAGTGTCTGAAGTTTGCGTGCTGCTTGTTAACTTCAGAATCCCTCCTACCGTCCGCAGGAACATTGATTAGTTTTCTCAATCCTGATTATCACTTGTCTCATTAAAGGCAGCATGCTGTGCTATCCTTAGAAGCAAAAAAATCACTCAAAAATTGCATGACATCAAGTCTGTGTGTCTGTAAAGAGACATCACACGGTTCCCATTAAAGCAGTCAGACTAAATACTACCTGAACACCCAGACAGAACTGCAGCTTTTCTTCCCAGATATTTAGTGTATAATTAGTATGTTACACATAGCCAAATAACTCCACCAACACCAAGAAATAGCTCCTATTGGAAACTAAATAGTCCTGTATGATTGGAAACCAAAGCTTAGCAATTCAGAGTTCTTAAAATCCCTTTCACCTCATGCAATCAGAAAAAAAAAAGCCCACAGGAACCTGGCAAGATAGTCCTTCCTTTGTTTCCAAAACAAATCTCAATTTTGTTAAGTCTTCTGTAAGACAAACAAACAAATCCACAATACATCACCTTAAACTAACCGAGTTTAGACCAAACTTGGTTCCTGACTAGCTTGAGGAAGAAAGAAAATTGCCACTTCCAACCCAGGGTTCATTAGTATCTCAAACATCTTAAAAAGAAGGTGGAGATGCCTCTGTTTTATGGGAGAAAAAAAAATCATAAAGCAAGCCCAAACAATGCTGGGTTTAGAACTGGACCTGACAGTTTGTGTGCAGAGATCCTTGGGAAGTAAGAACAGCTTCCATAAAGGCTAAAAATGACTTTTTAAAATGCAAAATGCAACTAGAAGCCACCCCAAAATTCTTCACATGTTCCTTAAATGAAGACAAAATACTCCACTGTCTGAAGGCAAAAGAAAGCAATAAAATATAAGACAACCTTGCAGGGAGCAGGAACGGAAACACTCGCAGCACAACGCTGTGAAATCCGTGGTGGAGGCAGACACTGGGGATGCTGCGCCGAGGGCTGCTGCCAGCGCTGCCCACCGCCGCCTGCCCGGCTCCAACACGAACACATCAAGCACACTCCCCAAAACTGCCTCAGAAAAGCAACGACAAGGTCCTGCACCGCTGCCCTTTTGACTCTGGGATCAGATGTCTTCTATACGCCTTAGTAGCTCCAGAGGTTTTTTCATTGCAGCATTATCAGAGACACAGTAACTACAAGTGGTTGTTTATGAAACTCCCCGAGAGCCGGACAGACACTGGCCTGTAAACCACTCACCCAACACACCTGGCTCTGTCTGAATCGTTCTGTACCATACAAACAATGCCCAAGATGAACAAAAGTATTCTCAGAAGTGATGCCCCCATTACCTAGGAAGAATCTGCTTGCTTACACAGCCCCTGAAATTCACTCTCCAACCCAGAAATAGTTCTTCGTGCTTCGATACCGACTTCATGATGATCAACATTAAAGATTTAGAGAGAGTAAATCAAAAAACACAAAAAACACCCCCGTGGAAGAAACGAAACAGAACGTGGAAGTCGGACTGATTATGTGAAAGGTTAGTACGAAGGACTTCTACTCTGCCAAAATAAAATAAGGCACATTCAATGTTCACATATCAAAAAGGAGTTTATCCACCAATTCCAATTCTCCCTTCTGGATTCCTTACTTACAAACTGCCTTAAGCACTTCACAGAAAAAACCCAAAACAAACCCTCACTACAAAAAAAATAATTCTAGAATGAAAGCAAACTAAAAGTTGCCTTCCTGAAACAAAGAAGAAAAACCTCATACACCTCCCTCCAACCGTGAGAAAACGAAGCAAGTATCGCGTGGGGAGAGCCCTGGGACTGTCAGCTGGGGGTCAGCTGTCAGCAGGGCAATAAAAAAAGAAAATTAAAACAGATACTTCATTAAAAACTTACGAACACTGGCTTCAGGCACATGGAGCTGAAGAGCCATTTTCTAAGACTCCACTCCCTCTTCCTCCATGGAGGCCGAACGCTGTGCTTGTGCAAGGAGGCCTTACACAGAGCACAGCGAAGGAGAACATCCAGCTAAGTGTCCACACTACAACCAGAACCCTTCCCTGGCTGCGAGAGGAGATGGACACAGCCACCCCCTAAGAAAGCTGCCCGCACCACACTCCCTCCCAAAGGGCTGCGGAGTCCTTTACTCGAATACTCGCACCACGGAATTACTTGGAGAAAACCCCACTACAAAGTCACTTGAAATACGTACTAACCAGCTCCCCTACAACACCCAGCTCCCAAAAAAATACCCATAAGCAAGCCTTCCCCTGGTTCTAGCTAAGTTCCAGGTATTTTTAAATCATACTGCAAATATTCTGATCTCCTGAAACACAGTTGCTGCACAAACTGCAGGGTATTTCCTACTGGGAATCTTCCTGCCCATGTACGGCAAACACAATACCAAACAAAGCTACAACCCCAGTTCACCTTAAATATAATTCTGTACATTTACCCAGCAACCAAGTTATTTCTGTGTGTAACATTTAAGTAACACTAGCACGGGGAAAAAAGAAAGCCAAAACAAACCAAAACCCCCAGTGATTGATCCTCTAACCCCTGCGAACGGAGTAGCTCTTGCATATACACTGAACTTCTCCTCTCCATACTGCCTCCTCTGCGATCTTTCCACCACGTACTCACTTTTCCCTCTGGCTTGTACCTTAGAATTTTTATTTCTGTGTTTTTTTCAGCATGCTAGCTCCCCTCCTCTTTTCTTCCCCTTAATATCAACAGCCGAGTACTTGCTACAGCCGAGTACTTGCTACTATCGTACTATGGTGTAACGTACACCCGCCATGCCCGATCCCGGCCGCCTGTAACGAATGAAAAAGGGATGACTGACTTCAAACAGCAACAACCCCACAGTGCACACAGCTGTGCTAAACGTACTTGCGGTATTTTAATAAAGAGCAACAAAAACCAATTACCTTGAATAGCCATTAGAGAAAGCAGGTCTGCCAGAAAGGTTGAGCGTTCCCAGAGGAGCTAACGTCTCATCCCCTGATCCCTGGCACCTATTCCAATTTTCTGAACCGGCAGGAAGAGATGGAATGATATTAAAAATGGGTTTCTGATCCTGCTGCTGAGAGAGCGACGCAGTATTTAAATCATAGTGATACATCTGTCCCCCAGAGGTACTGACACCATGGATAGATATGGCAGAGACTTTAGTACCCAGCAGATTAGACCCAGAGAAGTTCGCCTGACAATAAATTGGGCCCAAGTTTTCTTGCTTTATGCCAGGAGTACAGAGTTCAATGAAGTCTTCCTTTTCTGTTTTCACTTGGGGCATTGGCATTTTGGAACTGGGTAAAAGGTCACCACGGTCATTAATTTTAGGTTTAGTGTCAGATAAAATAGGCGGCTTGCAGTCTTCGCTGAGATTTCCTTCCAAGAGAAATGCATCATCTGCAGATATGGGGGACAGCAAGCCCCCATCATCTAGCAAAGGGTCGAGCCTCCACGGGCTCCCGTTGGGCTCCTTGCCAGGCGATACCGGCGGCAATTCTAAATCCTGGAGAATATCCAGGGTGCTTTGGTCTTCAGAGAATAACTTCAAGTTGCCACCATTCGAGCCAACCTGGCTTTGGACTGCAGTTCCTGACTCCAAAGGGACGCTGCGGCCAGCCATGCCTGGGAAATCCGGCTCGAGTGGCACCTCAGAAGATATTGCTCCCTTTGCGTCCTCGGCCAGGCTCGAGGACTTGTTCAAGTTCTCAATACTTTCTTCCAGGAGCCTGAAGTCCGTTTCTCCAGAAGAGACGCCGATTTGGCCCTGCTGAGAAAATCCAAGGTCGTTTCCCATCACTTTTGCATCTGTTTCGCCCATATACAGTCCCATCGAGAGCGACACCGCCTTGGAGAGGTCTGGCTGAGGCACATTGTTTACTAATCCTTTCGAGAAGTCAGCCAAAGCAGGTTGCTGATTGGAATCTGACTGAGAAGATGCAGGGAGAGGAGATGTAGACACAGGGGCTTGTAGAGTAGCTCCACCCCTGAAGGGTGGATGAAAGTCCATCACAATCCCTCCTTTGGTACTGATGAGCGCATTTTTCCTTGTTTCGTCTTGATCCGACGAGTTAAGCAATTCTTTGGAATCCATTACTTTAACATCAGCTATAAAAAGATCAGAAGCATTCAAAGTTAGCACAGCAAGGGTATTTTAATAACAGCTTTAAAAAAAAGCCTAAATCATTAGCCTGGCAAACCAGGTTTAGCTACCCTGAGAATGAAAGCACAGCACAGCGACAAACTGACATGTGTCACATCGTTCTCAAACCCACCAGTTTTGGTTTTGGTTTGTTGTATTGGTTGGTTTTTTTTTAATTTGGGTGGTTGTGTTGTGTTGGGTTTTTTTTAATCTTTCTGGCTGGTAATAAGGAAGTGTATTTTCAAAGCTTTGCTAACCCTGACGTGCTAAGCCATGCACCTCAGAATCAGGCTTCAGCACCAGACATCTCCCTGAGCACACTCTCCAGCTCTGTTACCCATCCTGGCAAGTAAAGAAAGCCTAAGAATTATTAAAGTACTCCATTTACAGATGTCGGAAGGCAACTTTTCCTGGTATTTAACAACATCTTGAGCAGGGCAGGGAGGAGGCCAGCCACCACCTTTCCCCGAGTGAGGTCCCTGTCTCCAGGCAGGTTTGGCTCAACACCCAGCACACGTACCAAAGCCTCTCTCAAACACCATATGTACCAGCCAGGAAAAAAATAAATCCGAGTGCCTTGTTATTGTCAAGAGCTACACAACCTCTCCTCCACAACACACCAAGCTTGCTATCTTCACATAGGTTCGGCTTAAAATGCAACTCGTGAATCTTGAAACAAACTCAGCACATTTTTTAAAATAAATCTCCAATTTAGGAATAAAAGCTAACTATGAATAAAATAATACTTTTTATTAGCTTTAAACACTTTAACAGCTCACAGCTCTTCTCCAAACACATCTAACACTAAAAACAAATCTAAGTTTCATCTATTTGTATTTACTAATTTATTTTCAGCACCGAGCAAAAATATTTGGAGAAAACTGTGCTTCTTTGTCAAACATTCTCCCCTGTTCATCCACGGCCTAGCACTACCAGCAAACAGCCAACAGCAATCAGCGCCCACTCCCCCCCAAAGCCCCTAAGAGGGGGCAATGCCCAAGTTAAAGCCACAGAATCGTCCATTAAGCAGAGCGACCCAAGAGCGCTCACCACAAGTTTATGGTCATCTTAATCATAAACCCGCCAGCTCTGCCGCCCATTTTCTCCAGGCTGCTGACGAGCGCTGCTGCTTTCTGTATGCCAAAGTTAAGACTGTGATCAACAGCAAGTCCCCACGTGTAAAATTTTAAGGTGGCCCCATGAGCTTCGGCCTGGGTCAAAGAGTCCAGAGAGGGAGAAGCCAAACACAAACCCCCTTCGTGGTCCTTCGACACCTCCTTGTACAGCCGTTACGGTTCTTGAGCAGAGGGTCCCTCACCCTGACCCATGCCAGGGGATGCGAGGTCTCATGGGTCACGCATGGGGGGCTGTGCTCCCCCCAGCAGCCTGCCAGCCGTCACGGCAGCACATGGCAAAGAGCAGGAGCTGGGCAGCCCCCCGAAATCTCACCGACTGCCAACGGCACAGAGATGCTGCTGGGCTGTTTAAGGTGAATGCCACGCTGGAAAAAAAAGTGTCTACCTCCAGTTTCGCCTTTTTCCTTTCTTTTTTTAAGTGTTTTCTCACACGAAGGGGAGGCAAAACGCAGTTATTCCACTTGACAAGTTCCCAAATGTCAGAAAAAAAGCAGCGAATCATCCAGCGTAGGAAACGTGTCAAAAACCAGATGCGAGAGCCTGCCCAGCCGAAGGAAAAAGCTGCGAATGCTTAAAACTGCCGGATTACAATAAATTCTCCCTCGCAAAGTACAGTTTTCAGAGAAATGTGTCGAGACCTGTTGAGCTGTCTCCCCGGCACACCCACTTCTGCAAAATAAGACCAGCCCATGGCTGCAAGGCTGCGCTCCGGGCTCGGCACC
>VZTU01028397.1:425345-487840 GCA_013400835.1 Zapornia atra | reverse complement strand
GCTGAGGCGGGCAACTGCAGCCTGCGCTCGGGCGCGGAGGGGCCGCCCGCCGCGTTGCCTGTCAGGCGGCTCTCGCCCACCCTCCCCGACGGCCCCGGCTTTCTGTACCCCTTGCCCCGGCGGTCCCGCCGAGGGGCTGAGCGGCGCTGGGGCGCGGGGAGCCGGCGGGCGCCAGCCTGGGGTGACCGCCCCGCTTCTTTCCTCTTTCACTTCCTCAACTTCCTACCGCGGGGGGAGCGCCCCGCGCGGCAGCTCTAAGGCGGCGGGGCTGCCTGCCCCCGGCCGCTTTCCCGGTGCCTGCGCAGGAACCCCGCGGCTCTGGGGCCCGGCCGCGCACGCCTTCCACCTGTGCCGTGCCGTCTGGGCAGCGTCTGCCCCCGCCACGGCGGGAGGGATGAGGCCCCGCGGCGGCAGCCCGCTTCCCCGCGGGCCGAGCCTCCCTACGAAGCTGGAGGAGGGCGAAAAGCCATAGAGAAACAGCCTCGGAGCTTGGGGGACGGACAGCTCCGGGCACGGGAAGGAGCTGGGGTGCACAAGCAATGCACAAAGCTGGGCTTGGGGGCACATCATAGAGACACCCGGCGGCTCTTGCCAGTGGTGCCCAGTGACAGGACAAGGGGTGACAGGCACCACCCGAGCACGGGAAGGTCCATCCCAAGATAAGGGAAAACTCCTTCACTCTGCTCACCCGAGTGTTGGGACAGGCTGCCCAGTGCCACTGGGGACTCCGGGTCTGTGGGGAGATCCCACACCTGCCTGGACACGATCCTGGGCAACCTGCTCCAGGTGACCCTGCTTTAGATGAGATGATGTCCAGAGGGCCCTGCCAGCCCCCGCAGGTCTGGGGTCCCGTGAAAAATCCCTTCAAAAGAGCTCAGGGCATGAGAAGAGACACCCGTTGTGGCCTGGCAAGGGCTGGCAGGTTAGATGTCTTCTCTGAGAAGCATGGGGAAACCGCAAATGGCTGTAGCATTCCACTGAGAAGTTAAAGGATTTTACCTTGTTTTTTATTAAAAAACAACTGGGTAGAGTGCTGGTCTGCAGTTGGATTTAGAGCACCGATGGTGGCACATGCCCAGCGACAGGGTCTTCCTGCTCCTGGGACAGCCCAGCAGCACCCACCGTGCCTCTGCCGCCCGATGGGCCGGGAAGGGCCAGTGTGGATGGAAGGGAACACACCAGAGTTAAAAATACCCATAAGATACCAAAGTCAGAAATTCTGCTGCCTTGGAGAAGGGGAGGAAGACTGAGAGGGAAGAGATCGGCCTTTCAGTGTCCAACAAGCAATCCTCTGGGGTTCAGCTTTCCCTGGAACCACCAGAAAAACATCAAGATGACATCCGTCCTTCTGATTTGGGGCAGTTAAATGAACTTGGGGATAACCACCTGATAATGCTCGCACCGGGACTGGGTGGGTGAGCAGTTAGGACCAGAAATGGTTCTTATGGTGCTTGATAATTACATAATAGAGGTTACATCAATGAAAGATGGTTTTGTCCTTCCAGCTGTTTTAAGTGCAGACCTGGGCATTCCTCTACAAGGAAGGGAGAGGAAAGGCCAAGTAAAAGCACAGATTTTGAGGCACAATGAATCTGTCCTCATGTCTTTTTAAAGTTTTTTACATGCCACATTGGTTTTTGGAAGGTATTGATTTACTTTAAAAGTGCAAGCTAAATGCATGCAATGTTAGCTTAATATTAATTTGTGTTTCACAAATTAGGAGAAATGGTTCTAAAAACTGTAGATACTCCTCTGCAATCCCCTGTAACCTCATGCAGTTTTGAATGACGCCTGTAA
The DNA here is from genome assembly GCA_013400835.1 of Zapornia atra. NCBI lineage: Eukaryota > Metazoa > Chordata > Aves > Gruiformes > Rallidae > Zapornia > Zapornia atra. The sequence goes on along the minus strand of VZTU01028397.1, from coordinate 486,043 downwards.
ACCAGCCCTCAGAACTGCCTTCTGGTGCTTTTCAAATGATGCAGTGAATTGAGAGCTGACAGGAAACGCTTCTTCCCACACAAGGGACATGGCATAGCAGGGGTCAGGCTGCTCACAGGTACCATGAGGTCTTTCTTACCAGGTACTGGAGTGTTGCAGCAGTCCTTGGTATTCTGGGTAGTCCTAGTCCTTCTGGGACTAGACTTGAAAAATTAACTTTGCTTTATTACTCTGGGAATATTGTCCCACAGAAACTGTCTGGATGTTGGGACCCCTCCTACCACGGAGATGGGGTCAACTCAAGTAGCAGGGTACATGTGGGAGAACCTCAGCCTGCAGAGAACTGCCACACTGCTGAAGGTTAGCTCCACTTAACTTTCTGAGTTTGAGGGAAATTGTATCACAGAGCTGTTTGCTTCTAAGGCATTTAGATGAGAACATCTGTTTATAAACACACACTCAGATGCTTAATTACAGCTGGTTTTGCACAGTAATGGGCAGGACGTTCCTTCTCTAATGAAGAATTCCATATCTTAATATCATCTTTTATACCAAAGGACATGGTTTTAGATTGCTGTGCAGAATTTATTCACCAGCCTCAGCCAGGGACACCACGCAGCAGTGCAAAGCAGCGAGCGGAGGAGGCCTTCGAGCGAGCGATGTGTGCAGAGTGGGATCTGGCCAGGGCAGAACGATTCACGTTCTGAGGCTCCTGAGGGATGTTTTTCACTTGTTGCTAAGCACAGCAGCATTCACTGCAAGGTCATGGTTGGTAAGACTCGTGAGTTGTCAGTGAGCTGTGTAGCACCGGTCACGCTCCAGCATGACGTTGGATTTGTTCATTGTCTTCAAGGTGCTGCAGTGTGCATGAGTCCTGTCCCTTAGATCTGCCCCTTTTAAATGTTCTGTGTGGAAAACCTCAGGTAGCTTCTGCTCCCTGGAACGTAAGGCTGGGAGAAGAGTATTACTGAGCCGCACTCGGGTCAGCTGCAGGTGCTGCTGGCACAAGGAGCACAAAGTGTCATGTGGCAGCACCTCTGCTACCAGGCTTTGGACAAATCTTTCTGCCCCTACCAAGTTCTCCCATGTCCCTGCCCAACCCAAACATAGCATCTCCCTTTGCTTGCCTTCCAACATTAATGTTCCCCAGGGCATGTTTTGGCTAATGCAAGCTTGCATGTTTGGGCTAAGATTTTACAAACATAACATGCTACCCTGTACACCACAGCTTAAAATGCATTTTATGATGGTCAGAGATAGATAAAACCCAGCTCTCTTGTTTATAAAAGTGTATGAAATAAGTCAGGCTTTAAAAGCCTTGTGACTTTTGTCCCTCTTCAGCTGAATGTTCAGAAGACAATGAAGATGACTGCCTGAAAGTCTGCAGCTTGCATTATGCTGCTGATTATGTCCCTTCCCTAAAAATGTACAAATTTCTTAAACAACTGGCACTGACAGCTCTGCTTGGGCCATAACGAACCTTCGGAACATTTTCATTACCAAGTATGGCTTTTCTATTTCTTGAATTCAACCTGGTTTGTTTTATAATCACATTTTAAATACACAAATCCTTGTGATCAGATGCAAATGAAGGCGTTGTTGGGTTTCAGAAGCGAGCGCGCTGTTGTGACAAACAGCATCATCAAAATCATCTGTTAATCAATCTCCCAAGGCTGATAACCACAGTATCTTGACCCTGATCAGAGAACATACCTCAGCCCTCCCCAGGGTGCAGCCAGCGGGGGCCCTGCTGCTTGCTCTTGCCACAGGAACCTCACTAGTCCCTGGAAGACAAATAAAAAGACATTTTTTCCTGCAGCCTCAGAATATGCAGCTGCTCTTGCCCATGTCAGCCCAGCACACCCTGATCAAAGTGCCACTGCAGACAGTGGTGTTTGTTCAGGGTAACAGTTGTTATGGCTTTGACTCCTGCTTCATACAAATATTAAGATTACTTTCTTATGGGTAGAACTTGTATATCCTTTCTTAAAATTTAGAGGTGAAGTGTTGGGGGAGAGTTGGCAAGAATTCCACTAGTTTTCCTCTTTCAAATACACAAGTTAGGCACTGCAGCACTCATTGTAAAAGTACTGTGTCCATTTTACAGATGAATTGTTTATTAAAGACTTCAAATGCAGGAGGCTTTGTCCATCTCTTGATGTCTACAAATGGCACACGTATTAATACTCTGTGTAAAGAATAAAACACATTTGTGCAATGGAGGGAAGAATTATTTCCCCAAGATAGGAAATTTGAATTTGAGGAGGGACTAATAAATGTCCTGAAAAATCAGAATCGAGAGAAGAACTGAAAAAGATTGTGAGCTACTGCTGGGTACTGACAGTGTCAGCTCTGGGTGCAGTCTGAAAGGGAATTGCAGCAAGCAGAGCTGCGGGCCTGGTGAGGACCCAGCTTACCCAGTACTTCTGGGAGCCACAGGGAGAGGAAAGTGCTATTTACACGTCCTGTGTTAGATGTCAGGATGTATAAATGACTGCGCAGTCCTGTGCCACAATGGAGTGATATTGCTTAGATAATGAGCCTCAGCCTTAATAAACACTAAATATAGACATTAAAAATTTATATATGTGTAAGTGGAGACTGCTATTAAATCGTTCAAATCTAATTATGACTCTCACAGAGGAGCTCAGGCGATTCATGGGCACCAAGCCCTGACTCCATGCACGGCATTCCAACCCGAATGTCAGGCTGAACCACGAACACCGACCAGACTCTGGTGGCTGCCAGGAGCAGAGATCTGTCTGTCTGTCCGGGATGAGCATGGGCAGTTCAGAGAGCCCAGAGATAAGCAGGTTATGCCACGTACGACCTTGAAGCGAGCACGCGTAACGTAACCCCAGGGAAGTGTTTAGGTGTAAAAATGGAGTCACGCTGGGAGAAAAGTAACCCCACTAGATGAGGGAAACGACTAACTGGGAAGCGCTCTAACACCAGCAAGTTTACAGTATGGGGAGGTTTCTTTGGTTATGAACTGCTGACAGGCCCAGCAAGAATAGAACTGACACATGGGTCCCTGTTGGCAAACTTATATAGGCCACTGTGGAGCTGCACAGAGCCATTTTTAGTGCCAGAAACAGGCTAGGGGAAAAAAAAAATGATTGAAGCTTTTCCAGATGAAGTGATGTGCTCATGAAATAGAGCAGCAAGAACTTTCGCTGTAACCTTCAGGAAATGAGTGTGTGACATGGTGCTGGCGGTTACCAGGGGTCAGGGTCACTTGGTCGGGTCTGCTCTGCCTTGGTGGGACTGGGAAGTTCACAAGGCAAGGGGCTGACTTCCCAGTATTGCACTCACAGTCCTGAAATGGACACCAGCGCTGGTTTTGGCCTCTGAAGCCCTTCGTAAAGATAAGCGAAAGGGAACGAAAACCAAAACAAACAACCAGATGCTGACGAACAAGAGCTACGTAACAAAGGCAGCGGGGAATGGAAAGAACTGAGTCAAACCAAGGACATGGTAGCACCAGCCACCAAAAGTCACCACACCGAAATAAAACCTTACTCAATAAATATTTGCAGAGATATCAGGAATTGGGAGATGACTGTTCAGAATTCTACAGAACAAAGAATTTGCCCTTTTGGAATGAATACTCACTCTATGGAGTCCACAAATAAGGAATCATGAAGTCCTTAAGCCTGCTTGGAAGCACTTCCAAAAATAAGGGCTGCGCTGCCTTTTCCTATGAAATGCTAATTCTGTAGCTGTGCATCAAAGACAGCTCGTGTAAAGCTACAATTTTATGGGGAAAGCTCTTCCTCCCTGGCAATCTGTCATCTCTCTACAGAACAGCAGTGCCATGCCCGGTGTCCCATGCTCTTCACAAACACAAATCCTTTAAGAGCTTGGTTGTCCTGTAAGGAGCTCGGGTTTGGTTCCTTATCAGTTTGTAAGATATTTTGTTGAATTCTTGAATATACATCAGAGTCATTCAGCCAGCGACTGCAGCCTGTCGATAGTTTTCCAGCTCAGCCAGAATGGAAAAACAATGTTCCCCAGCTGCTGCTTCCATAGGCTTCCTGACGGGTATGCAGCGAGCAGCATCCTCATGGCTGCAAAGTTATTTGTCGGAGGAGACTCCTGGGGCCAGACTCTAAGTATGCGTTTGCTATTAACTCCAGTAGGTCATAGCTGGAGGCACAGAGTGTCTGTGCCATGCCCTCCTCCACCCTCCCTAGGTTAATTAATTTTGTGTTTTTTCTACATTCTTCATGTCTTTTCCTGCTTTTATTTCCTGTGCCAGTCCTTCTGTACTCGATTTCCCATCAGGTCCTTCACTTCTACTCGAAGCACTGTGTTAGTTCTCCCACCTCCCATCCTCTGTTTGGGTCCTTCCTTTTTACATGCATCGATCTGCTCCATCTTGAATCCCTTTATTTCTTCCCCTGCTCTCCCAGGGTATTCAGAGGGAACAGAATACCTCAGAGGACAGAACACAGCCCCTCTGGAGCCCTTCTTTTCCCTCTCCCAGAGCTGGAGCCCAACATCCTTGCCCAGACCACAGCCGTCTCCCACCTTCCCTGCCTGTAGTGGAGATGTCTGGGGGCATGGTGCTCTGCCTGCTTCTCAAGGCATGCATCAGCCTCCATGGGCAATGATTAGGTTGGGGCTAGAAAACCTGTTACCCTGCTAATTAGGGAGAGTGAAAGACTGCTGGCACATTGCTAATTACAGCATAGCCATATTAAGAGTTCGATGCCGGGAAGTGCAGAGCTGTAACCAGGGCAGGTGAAGTCTGTCGGCCACTCGTGCCAGAACAGAGCAAAATCTTAGAGGAGAGAAGAGTGCAGAGGGAAACTGTGTGCAGCAATACAATGGAACAGAACTCGTGGCTAAGGCCTGAATAAAACATGCCTCCAACTGCAGAACGCCAAAGCCAACTGATAAAGCCCCCCATGGGGTTAAATCACTTCCTGGCATAAGGTGGTACCAACTCCTCCTAGTGCCATCAGCCCAGCCTGTCCCTTGGGGTTTACTGAAGCCATAGGAACAACCCTGAGCGGTGAACCCACCCTCTCTGTATTGACAAAACACTGAGGGCTGCTTTCCTCAGCAGCTGGTTTGTGTAAAAAAGAAATCACAACTGCAACTGGAAATTAATCTGAGGAGGTTATGGCCCCATTGAGCTCTTCTGAATGCAAGGGGACAGATCTGTAACAAATGGCCCCAATGCTGTGACAAGCAGACAATGGAAATGCACTGCTCCGAAATGGGGGAAGAATTAATTGGGCTAATTGAGGAGGAGGAGGAGGAGGAGCACTTTGAGACGGGCATTGGGGTGAAGTCATATGTAAGTACACACAAATAACTTTGTTGTTTTAAAGTTTTGCAGAAACATCTGGCAACAACATGCAAGGAAGAGGAAACTTTTGGTTTTTGCATCAAGACCTCTCTGTGAAGAAAAGAAAACTTTAGCTAATTACAGGATGCCTGCAAGAAAAGAACCACCTTTGATTTCACCAGTATTTTTTCCTGCAACACAATGCCTAATAAAAATCCGTGGCCAGGGACAGATGGATTCTGATGCAGCCAGGGATGTGTGGCATTATCAGTGCATCTCCTGCTCCAGGCAGGAAGGTTGTACAGGCTCCTCGTGTTGTAGAGCCCGACTGCTGCTCCATACGGCGGGGAGCAGGGGCTGTGCACAGAGATCTGCACCCCCCAGCATCCGTATGATCCCACAGGGCAAAATTACAGTGGGGCAGCAGGGAACACAGGGCCGGGAGCGCGTGGGGCAGGCTGTACTGTGCTGTGCAACGCTGGCATGGGGCAGAGAAACCCATGGAGAGCTCCCAGCACTGCTGCCAAGCTGTCCTGGCTCAGCTCTGCTCTCCTGTGGGTAGAAATTACCTAGATGGGCAAATCTTCCCATGGGATGAGGGCCTGACCTTGCTCACCAGTTTTTGGGGAGGCCCATGAGATGCGAGTGTTAAGAGCTCGTCACGTGGGAATGGTAACAGCCAGGATCTAGCTGTTCCTTCCTTTGCTCTGGCACGCTGTGGCAGCAATGGTGCTGTGCAGGGGCTGTTACCTCATGGTACCAGTTACCACACGGTACCAACACCCATGGATTGCTGTGCAAGCCTGATAGGATGGAGACATTCCAGGAGTACAGGACACAGTAGGCTTATACTTACTGTGTTTTAAAGCAAGTCATGCTTTCCCATGTAAGTGTTTTCAAATCACGTTCTATAAATTTAGGGCCTGTCAGCAGTAAAACAGAGTTATATGCAACTGGGTTCACTAATGAAAAGGAATTCAGGATTTAACACTGCGCAAGTTTTAGGCTCAGGCTCATGAGTAAAATATTTAAGTGGAAGTACAGGCAAAAGAGAAATGCTGCCACTAAACCTGCGTGTTATGAAATGTCATCTACCTTTTAAAACATCTGTCTTTACTGCAGGAGATATGACACCCCTTTAAATTGAAAACATAACTCCAAACTCTGCCACACTGAGTACCACAGGCGGGTCCTAATTCTGCCTGAGCCAGGAGCCAAAGGAGGCAGAAGGTGCTACACATGAGGAAAGGATTTTTAAATCTTTCCTCAAATATCACACACCTGAAAGGGAAGAACTCATAGGGAGCAAAGTGAGGAGGCAGGACATGACAGTTAAAACACCTTTCCCTGAAATGAGAAAAGAACATGGACGGAATGGCCTCGATTTCTGACGTTCTTACAGAAAAAGTGTTTGACCACAGTTGTCCTGATGCTTTGTGTTCCATCTTGCTTGCTCCCTGTGCTTTACTGTCGCAGTATTTAGGTGAACATAACTTTTAAAGGATGCCTGTTTCTTCTGGGATTTCAGTCAGGAGATCTAATAACGAATCAAAGGCTTATAAAGGTATTTGTGTGGCACGACTACGCTGGGCATCAGTCTGACACCCCAGAAGCTGGTGCTGAAGTTGCAGTGCCAAAAATAAAAACAAATGCAAAGAAAATCGTATTGTCTCGTATTTAGTATTTAGCAGTAAGAGACGTTCAGAGGCAGCCTGGACATGATGGTTTAGAACTGGTGTGTGTTTTGTCACCTGAAAGATTCTGCCTCGCTGGGAGCACTGAACCCCAGGCTCCTCAGGGCATCCTGAGCAGTCTGGAGTGACGAACAGACAGAGCTTCCAGAAGCAGCTTCACTTTAAGGTAGTGCCTCTCCTACTTTTTGCTCAGAAAGCCTGAAAACAGCCACCTTGGGCTCATCTTTCGCTCCTCCAAACGTGTGACAGCGGCGGGGGCTGGGTGATGTAATTAATAAGAACATCTTGGCTTGTGGCTTGTGGTTTGCGACGCATTACGCATTACACAGCTGTGCCTCCCTTCAGCCTGGGCATCTGGGGTTTCTAAGTTTCATCAAAGGATGTGGGAACAATGGCACCCTTGCAGGCACGCTCTCACCTCTGTGCATTTCGTGTCAGGCAATATGACCCAAAGTTCCCACAAGGCAGATGGCTGGGAGGAGGAAGCCTCACCCAGACTTAGGGAACCTCCAACTGGTTTGAGTTGGGAGGGCCCTCAGACCTCCACCAGTGCCCCCCTGCCACGGGCAGGGACACCCCGCCCCCAGCCCAGGGTGCCCCAAGCCCCATCCAACCTGGCCTTGAGCCCTGCCAGGGAACACCGAACCCTGTAGGAATGCAGTGCCCGAGCTGGAGCAGCCCCAGTGCCCACCGGGGCTCAAAGCCCGTCCCTGAGGGATCGAGCACGAGGCTGTCGGTCAGGAGACACTTCTGATGGCACACACTGGGGCACTGATGGCAGAGGGAGCAGCCCTCATCCAGGCTCCATCCCCTCTGGCAAGCTGAACGCTCATTTCCATCAGAGCACCACCCGAGTAGCTGCCCTGGCACAAGGGAAGGTCGGGAGAGGGACTGAGCGGACAGGACGAGGAGCAGCGGAGCCATTTCTTTGTGTCACCAAAGCCCAAAGGCCATCACACAGTGTCCCACCCAGGGTGCACCTTCCAGCCCGCTGCGGCCAGAGACGCAGCTTCAGGGCTTCTTCACTGGACATAGCTGGGGGAGTAATTGCTGACGAGTTTTTCTCTCTTCAGTTTCTCTTTGGTATCCACTCCATCTTGCAGCAGCAATTTTAATTACATACTGGGTAAGAAATGCTTCCGTTTGCTTTAAGCTGCAAAGGATAACTTAATGCTACTCACTCTGGCTTGTCCATTAGAGCAGATAATTGTTCCCTGTCCTGATAGATCTGCCTCAGCAGTCTCACCTCTACAGACCTCCCACTGCCACCCCTTTTCTTCTCTGAGAATTCCCTTCTTTTCAGCCTCCTGAAAGCTGCTCTTTTACGTTATTATATTTCTTGACCTTTTCTCCACCTTTTTTACTCCTAGAATATCTGTGCTGAGACAGGCAGGGAGCAGCACATGAGACACAGAAGAGGTGGTAACACAGTGGTCCTCTCTGCTGGGTTCTCTCTTCCATCCCTCGTCATTCCTGACATTCCACTTGATTCTTCTGACAGCCTGCGGTGAGTTTGTGTTTCCACAGCACTGCCTATCTCCAGTAACTCTTTTCTCCTTGGTGGAAACACCTGATTTATGGCTTGTCATTGCACACATTCATACACTTTTCATCGTGCTTTTTGCTTCTCCTTGTGTGCATTATAATTTACTGGCAGTAAATTCAGCCTGGTGTTTTATCACCTGGTCACTCGGCACCGTGTGGTATTTCTACAACTCTTTACACTTGGGTTTTGGTTTTATTACTTTGAATTTATTACTTTTTATTACTTTTATTTATAGATTTTGGTTTTATTACTTTGAATAATTTATTTTCAGCTGCCAATTTGGTCACCTCCTGCCACCTCCTCCCCTTGTCCAAGTCAGCTGTGATACTGTGAATGGCACAGGTCCCCCTACAGATCCCTCTCACACTCCACTAATAAGCTCCTTTTCCTGGGAAATTACCTACTTCTTCCTGCCTTTCGCTTCCATAATCTAACCAGTTTAGACCCTTGGGAGAATCTTCTAGCTTTCCAGCTCCCCTTACATGGATGTTGCCCTGAAGTGGAAAGCAGAGGAAGGTGACCACGCTGCCTTGGCCCTGCAGACAGACAATGGCGTTTCCCAGCCCCTGGCTCGTAAGGAGGAATGGGATGTTTCTTCCAAGCACAGACTCGCTGGCAGTATCTAAACCTCTGAATGTGCAAGGCTCTGCTCAAGGCTGCGTTAGTGAGGGTGATGGGGTTAGAGACCCTGACAGAGCCAGAGGCACTGACTCTCCAGGATCAGTGCAAAACTTTCTAAAAAAGATGTTTCTCTCACAAAACCCCTGTTTTATCTGGGTTTTTTCAGGTATGGTGTGGAGCTACATACACAACTTTCAGCCGTGCTGCCACGGCGCAAGGGCTGATGCGGTGGTAGAAGACATGCAAGAGCAAAGATTCAGGGGCTCACTGCAGGCAAAGAGAAGTCAAGGCCTATAACTCGCTGTGGATTAGTACTGACAGCTCTTGTGCAGGGCTGGTGGGGCTGCAGGTGCTCCACCGTGCTCAGCACGGCACATCAGAGCCCAGCAGCCCCTCCTCTGCACCCCCTTTATTTCGGAAAGCTGCTGTGTCTCGTGGGAGCTGAAGCCCACCACATGCTTTGAACAGTCAAATGTTAAGCCTTGCTGCATCATTTGTCTGAGAGGTGATCTGATGCCAACAAAACATTAGCATCACTTGTTCTCTGTGGCGTGTTACAGCCTCCCTGCATCCAGGGGCAGTCCCCTCACAGGGCTCTCTCTGAGGATTGGGCTCGGCTGGGGAATCCAAGGGAAACGTTAACTAACTGCCTTATGGTTCTGATCAAGGCCATTTGGGATGTGACAAATTTCTGGAGTGCAAAGTAAAACAAACCAGAGAGCGAAGAACAACAGAGAAAAAAACACCCCCAAAACGGAGAATCAAAATGGATGCAATGGGCCGTGTTCCAAGGGAGAGCTGCGGGGCAGGGGATCAAAGCCTGCCTTTACTACCACACTGTTTGCTTAGACCCAACACACTTGGCCCCTACAGCACACTATTATTAGACACAGACGGGGTGTGTGTGTGGAGGAGGAGCCGTGTCCCACAGCTGTGCCGGCCTCGCTGGACTTCCCTGCCATTGGGGCGGTTGGTGGCGGGACAGCGGGTGTAGCGGGACAGCGGGTGTAGCGGGACAGCGGGTGTCTGCGCCCAAGTACCATGGGTCGCTGCCCTTCTCCTCCAGACCAGGCTGCTGGACAGCGCTGGTGTCTGGCAACATAAAGAGCTATGGAGAAGCGAAAAAGGGGAAAACAGGTGGTTTAAGAGGATGCTACCAAGGGAATGGATGTGACTGAGAAATAATACCCCCCTTCTCTCCCAAAGTGTTCCTTTGGGAACACAGAGAAGCGGGGTGGAAGCAGTGGGCAGCCCCAGCTCTGATGCTGCACCCAGGGTAGCACTGCCCGGGGCAGCACCCACAGCCACTGTTGGGCTAACCCACAGCCAGCACGCCTGCCTCCCCACGGAAACCTGCTGACAGCCAGCAGAGTCCTGGGAAGGCCACAGTGGGAAATTCCACCCCCCCATCATCTCACTTCAGAGTTACAACTGGGGAATCCCTGTGTTGGTCACACCCCTCACAGAACTGAGAAACGGGAGGAATACATGGACTGATGGAGGCTGGAGGCAGAGAGGCTCCGTGCTTCAGCTCTCCCCCTGCAAACATGGGGTGCTTCGTGGGACCAACAGATTTGCGAGGGTTTATAACTGTGAGGCTCTTTGTGATCCACAGAAGCTAGAGACTGAAATACGTATTAACAAAAGAAGAAGTGCTAATTTCAGAGCAACTTTCAGCCGCCATGGAAGGGAAAGGAAAGAGCAGCTGATGAACTGTAACTCACATACACACTTCTGCAGCAACTCCAGAGGTTGATGTACTGTCAGAGGTTAATGGATGGCCCCAGAAGGCTCTTTTGTGCTTATACAAAAGGTCAGGATTTGACTTCTCCCATTGCTGCAGAACAAGGCACAAGACTTGAAACAATTGCAAAAAAGGAAAAAAAGCACACACAAAAAAAAAAAGCATTAGAGTGTAGACTCCTTGCAAAACCACTGTTATGGCTGTAGCCCTCAAAGAGCTGAGATAAAGAGACAAGGAAATTGGAGGCCGGATGACAGCAAATGCCATCACCGCTCCGATCAGCCTGACTCAGAGCTGACTCGGGGCTCAGGGGCTTTCTGCCTCCCAGCCGCCTCCGCCGCAGCCCTGCCACCGGCTCCTGCGGGACAGCGCTTCCTGAAGCGCTGCATCCACCCGTGCACCAGTTCTCAGCGGCTTGAGGGAGCCGGCGCTACCGACCGGTACCGCACCTGCGCGACCCGCCTCCGCGCGGGGGGCTGCGCAGCCCCAGCCCTCGCACCGCCCCGGGGAGCCGCTGCCGGCAGCGGGTCCCCCCTGCGATGCTGGACTGCGTGAGATGGCATCTCCCCGGAGGGACCGGTGACTATTTGTGTTGAGAGACCTTTCTAAATAACTGACAAAGACAACAGGAAACCGCAGCGCTGCGGAGCGGAGCCCGGCGCCGTGCCAGGCACCGGCGCTCTCGGGGCTGCCGTGCGGCTCTGGCAACCCCGAGGCGATGGAAACCAGCGGGGATGCCCACGAGGACATGAAATAAATGCTGACATCGCCTCATCCTTTACAGCCACTGGCCGAGCGGGATGGTCCCTTAAAATTCATCATACTCACAGAATCACAGAGTCACCAGGTTGGAAAAGACCTTTAAGCTCATCAAGTCCAACCGTCCCTGTCCTGTGCTGAACCAGATCCCTGGGCACCTCATCTCCCCTTTTTTTAAACCCATCCAGGGGCAGTGGCTTAACCCCCTCCCTGGGCAGCCTGTTCCAGTCCCTGATAACTCTTTCAGTAAAAATTATTTTTCTAATATCTAATCTGACCCTGCCCTAGCACTGTTTGAGCCCATTGCCCCTTGTCCCATCTCCTGTCCTCTGGCTGAAGAGACCATCCCCCACCTCTCTGCACCCTCCTGGCAGGGCAGGGGAGGTGGGGAGAAGGTCTCCCCTCAGCCTCCTCTTCTCCAGGCTGAACACCCCCAGCTCCCTCAGCTGCTCCTCAGAGGATTTGCCCTCCAGCCCCTTCCCCAGCCTGGTTGCCCTTCTCTGGACTCGCTCCATGTCTTTCTGATGGTGAGGAGCCCAGAACTGGACCCAGCACTCGAGGTGCAGCCTCACCAGTGCCGGATACAGGGGCACAGTCCCCTCCCCAGACCTACTGGCTACACTATTTTTGATACAAGCTAGGATGCTGTTGGCCTTCCTGGGCCACTCATACACTCTACACTCATACAGGACAGTCCTCAGGGGTTAACATTTCAGAGAGCATTCCCAGCAAGTCACAGAATCACAGACTGGTTTGGGTTGTAAGGGACCCCAAAGATCAGTCGTAAAGAAACGGCCTCGTTAGAGCTGAAGGGTGAGGAGGAGCTGGAGCAGACACACAGCAAATTGCCCGGGCAAGGGACAGAAATGATGGGTTATATTAACCAGTAAAGCAATTTGCTGCTGGTGTCTTCCCAGCGCACGGAATACCCCTGGCATTTCATAAACAGGTAATAACAACTGGCTGGGAGAGCAGTAACACAAATCAATGGACAAATTCAATTAGGAAGAGAAAATAAAGATATTATGTGAATTAGTAGGCTAACCTGATCCATTTTAGCCTCGCGTTCGGAATTTGTTTGGCTCAGATGAGAAGTTCTAATCAGATTTAAAGGAGGCTTCAAAAAAATTAATAACAGATGTGAATGAAATAGATAATGATTTTCATTCCTGATTACGTGACCGAGGTTATAGACAGGGGGAGTTTACTGAAGATAATTTGGCTGGTGTGCTTACAGCTCTTCTGATAAAGATTAACTCTTTACAGCTTTCTCTTCCTTAGCAAGGTGAGGAGTGATCAGTCCCCAGTCCATCTAAACACACGTGTAAACACTGACAGCCTGAATTTCCTTCTGCTTTCCTCAGAATGTCCCCAGTATACAAATGATGTCATTTCGTTCTGCTGAAGGACAAAATACCTTCTCTAGAGGGAAGAAAGATCAGGGTTATCTTTCCATAAGACAGGATACTAGTTGCCAGACCAGTACACAGAGACCTGCGTGTTGCTTCGATGGCCAGTGAAGCAGCTCACTGCCACGTGGAAGGCAAAAGAAAGCAAGAAGATACAGGCCAGATCCTTTGACAGGGGTAACCACTGCACTTCCCTGCACACATCGAGTGTCTGAAGCTTCCAGGGAGCACACACACACATACCCAGCACCAGGACCTGCTGTTCACAGCCAAAGCTTTCTTCCTGAAAATACCTGTTACTATTCCAGAAAAAAACATATTAAAGAAATCATGTATAAACCCACATACAGCTGAGTGCACGAAGCCTTGGGGGGATCTGGGAACTGTCCCTGCAGAGTGAAAGCCCAGAAAGAACTGCATTTCTGAAACACTTTAATTCTCCAGGTGGAAGAAGGGAATCTGTGGCCTGGGGCATTTTACTAACAAGCACGGATCACCAAGGGCTCGGTTGGGGTCACCAGGGAGACACCATCACAAGCTTCCTGCCATTCCTCCCTAGTCCAAACAAACAAAAAAGTCAGGGTAAAAACTCTTGGTCAGCCCATGTAATGGGTGAGGAGTTGTGATGGAGACTGGCAAAACTCAGAGAACGGCAGCATCGTCCCTGAGCATCCCCAGAGCCCATAGCGAGCATCACCAGGCTGTTGGGTTTTAGATGATTGACCTGGAACTGGACTGTGACTGCTTATCCTCTCTTGAAAAGGCCTCTCGTGATGCAGGTGCATGGGGGGAATCCCTGGAGCCCTCCACAGCCCCGATGACTTCATGCCAAGGTGCAGCCATGCACCTGAGAGGAGACCTACCCCTGCATTTGCAGGCTGCTCCTTGTGATTCCACCAGCTGCCTGTTTTCAGGTCTTCTCTGGTTCTTTGAGTGCTCAAGACCACGCAAGAAATGGTAACTCATTCAAACCATCTCTTCAGAACATGGCCAAGCTGATAGACTGCGGGGTAAGCAGTTTCAACCTTCTCTTCCCCTGCCATTCCACATTTCCTTCCTTGCCTTTAGGATCTTTAAGCATTGGAGTGAAGAGAGAATACAGAGACAAATATGTTGTTTGTTTTCCCAGTGCCAGATGGATGGATTCAATTTTCAGATCCCTTAAACTGCCAACACAGAAAAGTCATTTAAAAAAAAAAAAAAAAGCTAAGGGGGGGAAAAAAAAAGGCATTTGTTGTAAAGATCTGTCATGTTTCTATAAACTGCACAGACATCGTTTGGCATTTCTAACAAAAACTGATGTCGCATGTACGCCCTGTCACTGGCATCCGATGGTACTGTATTAGTGAGGAGGTAAGGAAGGTAAGAAACGTGAATATAGCGCTTCTCTTTTGCTACCACCTTCACTTCAGCCACGGGGAGAACTGTATCCAGGGCCTGTGGATGTTTCAGAGGCCCCTTTACATGCCCTTTACCTGTGTGCTGGAGGCAGGGAGGACATGGGAGGCGATCCCATCACTCTGAGGCAGCACACCTCAGGACACGCTCCTTTTATCGGCAGCCACGTTGGTGACCCCATTCCCAATGTATCCCACAGTAACGACACTGCAAGGAGAGCAAATCCCAGAGCTTGGGATGGGGCTGGGGCACTGCACAGCCCCCTCCCCCGGGAGCACCCTGACCCTCGGGCACTGCCTGGCCCATGGCTTCAGCATCCCAGGAGTCTCTTCGATGGGTATTTCCCTTTCACTGTCCCTTCTGCCCATCCCACGTGCAGCAGCGTCACGTGTGGCCGTGGCACCTCCTTCCCTCCCCTCTCCAGGCTGCCCAGTACAGGCTGTGGTGCTGGAGCTGATAGAGCTGCCACGGGCACTGCCCCGGGGACAGAAAAGACCTGGGAATGTATTTAACAGTGAAGAGAAGAGACATCAAAGCCACGCTGCTTTCCAACAGAAGCACCTTGCCCTCATCCCAGTCTGCCACTTGCCTTCACCACCACCGTTCCACAAGCATGGCTGGAGGGACAGAGCTCCATGCATTGTCCTCTGCTCCCAGAGACAGGGAATGTTTTCCCTCAGCACTGAATGCTTTCCACAGCCGTGCCCTGCGGAGTGAGGCAAGCTGGGCAAGGTGCTGGGGGCACACGCAGAGCAGAGGGGTCGTTTCTGTGCAGCTCTTTACTTCCCATCATTAACCCCCTATTAATTTAGGTTAAGCTTTTTAAACCAATCTCTCAGTCACCAAGAACTGAATGAAGCTCCTCTGCTTCCCTGACAACTTTCCACCTTAATTGTTTTCCACCTTAGACAGGGACAACCTCATTCTGCTTGAGTTCCAAAGTTCATTTAGGATGGTATTCCTCTTATTCTGCGGGTTTCACAACATGCAAGGGGGGTAAAGGCTGCAAGCCTGGCAGCCCCCGAGCAGGACTGCAGCTGGGAGTGCTGGAGAGGCAGCGCAGCGATAAACCATCCAATCTGGGGCTGTTACCCCCCAGACCCCACTTAAGAAAAGGACCCATTCGGTTCAAGGGCTGGCTGTCAGTAGGAATGGGTGTTTATAGGAACGCTAAAATTAGCTGGCAGTGTAATGTATGTGCTGAAGGGGTAATTTAGAAAGCATGTGGCGAACAATTAAGCCTCTGCGATTCCCCTGTGATCATCCAAAGCTGCCACCAAACGACCAACGGCAATGCAATTAGCTTCTTTGTTGGGGGGTGCATATGTGCGTGTTACACACAGGAACAGCATCTCCCTATGCAAAGCCAGCTCATTTCAAGTCAAGTTTCTTCAGTGGCAGAGGCATTTTAGCATCTGCTGTGGCAAGCTGCCTTCAGAATTAGAGCTGGTGAGGCTGGGTCCCCCCGAGGCAGGGGGGCTCACTGCACCTTTGGTTTCAGCACTGAAGGCCATCAATTTAATAATCTGATGGCAGATCCGTGTACAGCTCCAAGGGCTTCCCATTGCCTTGTGAATAATGTATCTCTAATCACTTGGAATGAACCATGTGGGTTCTGGGATAAGTTCACTGCATTTAAAGTGGTGGTTGATGCGTTAGATCCGCTCCAGCTCCAGAAGGCCTGGACAGCATCTGTGACCTGCCCACAGCAGCATCCTCACAGGGAGTCCTGGTGGGATGGATCAGCTGCATCCCTCGGCTCCCACAGGGCCCCTCGAGCCTGTGTGGGACAGGGGGTCATGAACATTTGCCTTGCCTCTTCCTCTTTGTCAGGAAATGGAGATAACCAGGTGCAGGCCAGAGAGAGGACTCAAGCACGAGAAGTCACGTGAGAGAAAAGTGAGTACCAGTAAAAGGGGTAACACCCCTCACCCCACCAGTTGTGAGGAACCAGGCAGCTTTAGCCCTTCTAAACTGAAGGGGAATGCATTTTTCATTCTTTCTCTTGCTATGAAGTCACAAGATCAATTTTCCATTCTGCCTTTAATCTCAGTTCGGAGGACTCTGCACAGAGGGGTTTGATGTGCTGGGTAATTTTTTGCAGAAGACAAAATCTAACAAGATAGAGCAAACCTTATCAGCTTCCTCTGGCAGACATCAGCCCTTTCTGAGTTTTGTTTCCTTAAAGGAAATACATTCATTCTGCTTAGAGACATTTTATTCCTCCTGGGCTAACATGCCACAGAAAGGTAATTAACACGTAATCCCAGACTAATTAAATATGTTCTTTGATGTTTTGCATTACGAGTCATGCCTGACCTCCCTGGCCAACGATGTGTTTATCCACTGGTGCTGTCAGAGTCTCTCTGTTCCTATCCCAGTCAGATGCTTTATTTTGTGTGCTCTGAAAGTACCACGCTGTGTCCCCCAGGTGTTTGGGTGACAGTGCTTATAGATCAGCACAGCTCTTCGACAGGAGCAGAGGCACCAGGGAGAGGACACATCTCCCTTGGCTGGCACCTGGCAACCCTGAGCCTGGCACCGTGCTAAGCACCTTCGGACAGACTTGCTCAACAAGCAGAATCCCTTATTAAGCATTAAATCAGACACCAATACAGGGTAACCTACCTCAGCCTGGCTCCCTCTCTTTTGAGCATAATTTTCCTGCCTCTGAGTCACAAACACTTGGGGTAAACGTTCTTTTACTCTGCCTGGAGGGTGTAAAGCTGGAGCTTTAAATAAAGCACCAAGCTGGAAAAATAGTGCCCAGGGTTTGTGTCTTCATTTCTGGGGTTTTCTTGGTTTTGGGGCTCTTTTTGTTTGCTTTTTTTTTAAAGAAGGATCTCACAGCTAGAGCACAGCAGGTAAAAACCCTTTCCAACCTTGGATGTCAGTAGCATACCTGGGCTGCAGGGCAGTGCCCTGTGCTGCCCACACACCCACATTCAGAACCTTGGTCCGGTGCTCCCCGGGGTTCCGCGTGCCCCTCTGCACACCTGTGGAGCGTGGGCAGCATCCTCCCAGCCGAGCAGGACCCTCCGCCCGCCCCACCGAGACCCAGCTCCAGGCATGAGGCTCCATTCCGCTGCCCAGAGTCCTCAGGGAGCAGGACAAACCTGCACAGATCCCTTATTTCCCTGGGCAAACACTTTATTCACAAACACGCCTCATAACCCAGAGTGCATTTCAGAAACTTCTCACTCGCAGCCTCCTGGAGTCTTGTGTGAATCACTAAACTATCACAACAATCTGGAATAATTGGCAGTTTTCCACTCAAAAAACCTATTTTACTTCGCTTGTGTCTGCTGGGGCTGAAAAGAGCTGTTTTTGTACAACATCCAGAGTTCCAGGAAAACCTGCAGCCCCCATCACACAGCCACTTGGCTTCCAGAGCCAGCGTGCCACTCGCAGCACGGGGCTGTCACTGCTGCCTTCTGACTGGGCAATGTTTGTAACAGCTGAGACATTCGCCCTTCCCTTTATAATGAAGCTACTTAATGAGGTTAAACGCCTCCTCTTAACCTCACAGACCTCAGCCAGTTCCCCTCTGCATCACCCGCATCCTTTAAACCTCCGCTCTGGCCCCGAGCAGCAGCCAGCCTGCGCTTCCAGGCAGGGGAGGAGGGTGGAGGCTGCAGCCCCAGCCCTGCCGCCTTTGTGCTTTCCATTCCTCATTTCCCAGAGACACTGTCACAGTGGCCCACTCGAGCCCTGCGCTGCCTGCACCCCTGTGGGCAGCCCTACCCTCACACCAGGGCAGCACCCTCAGCAAAGCCCACAGCATCACTCAGAAAAGGGAAAAAAAAAAAAAAAGCCTTAAAAAGCTGAAATTCAGTTTTGAAGTGTCTGCCTCCCAGAACAGGAGAGAGACGAGGTCAAGGGCATTATTACTTCCCTCTGTGAGGAAATCACAGACCACATGGCTAATTACATAGGGATTAATAATGAGCACAGTTTAAAACTGCAGTTTGTACGACTCAGCAACCTTGTAAACAATTTACATCAGGTTGCTGAGCTGGTGACCAGCCCCATCGCCTCCCTGTCCCTAACTTCAGTGTCCCTGCCCAGACATCTCCCCGTGCTGGCCACCCCTCTGTCCTCCCAGGGTCACATCACCCCGACCCTGGGCTCAGCTTACCCTAGGGGAAGGGCTGGCAGCTCCTGCCTGTGCTGCCACCACCACCCACCCCCATCCTCTGCCAGCACCGCTGCCCTGTCCCCCTCCCTGAGTCCTTTCCCAGTGGCCACCCTGGGAGCACAAGGCACCTGCATCCACATCCACTCCAGCTCCTTCCAAGCACAAAAACATTTCTCTCTGTGACACAAGACAGAGTTTCATGGCCCAGCCTGTCCTGGTAAACACAAAACCTGCTGAATGTGTAAATAGTGGATTTGTTACTGTTTTTCCCCTTCTCTGGCCAGCCCAGCAAACCACCACCACCAGTTCCACACCTGCAGCTATTCGGGCCACATACACCTTGTAGTAACAAGTTCCCATCATCGCTGCCACACGTGGTGTTTTTAAAGCAAGCTGATGTATTATGTGAAAACATTCTACTGTGTATGGTGCTAAATCCTCTATGAAATGGGATTATTTTGGTCTCCCGCCTTAAAAAAAGATAGTAACGTGTTTCACCTTCTCTTGCCTGCCTTTCTCCTTTTGCCATTTAGCCCACTTTGTACTAGGCAGAACATCCATTAATTAAGATCAAGTTTTAGCCAGCAACGTCCTGACAAGGGCTGTGCTAATTATTGATAGAAGATGGGTGCAGGCGGGTGGAGAGCAGCAGAGACCTCGCTGGGCACAGGGCACTCCCAGGAGATGGGGCAAGGTGCCCATGAGGGAGCCTGGGGGGTTAAGAGGGGAACACGAGCTGGTTATTTCAGGTTCCAGACTTTTTCCTCTGCCCGGAAAAACAGCGAACTCGTGAGCCTGTGGGTTTGCTGGGTCAGGCCCTGTGCAGCACGAACAGGGCCAAGGAAAGGAACCAGAACCGAAACTCCTCTTCCCCCAGCTCAGTTTCAGAGCAGCACCTCTCTGTGATGCCTGGTGCTGCACCCACCAAGGCCAACCCAGCACCAGTGACCTGGTGATGGGTGCCTTGGCCTGGAGACCCCATTAAATGGCTCTGTGGGCCCTTCACCTGTGGGCTCAGCCAGTTAATGAGAAGGTGAGCAGGGACCCCTCTGCCTGTCCTACGAGAGTGCTGGGGCAGAGGAGGACAGGCCAAGGGCAGGAGCAGCTGCCAGAGTCACCTGAGCTCTCTCCTCAGGCCCTGTCCTGCTGTGTGACCCCAGACCAGGCTCCATGCTGCCAGCTCCTCATGCAAAGGGAAAGAGCAGATGCCCAACACAGCCATGAAGAGCACCCAAAACAGAAGCAACCACCAGAGCAGCATCTCAAGGCCTGACGTGCCTTCTCCTGCTTGCACCATGCTGCCCAGCACCCAGGGCTGTCACCGAGCAGCGAAGGGTTAACAAAGTGAAAGCAGGCGAAGGTCACAGGACTGAGCAGTTGGACTCCAGTCATTTCATTTAGGGACTTTAAATAGCTGCTGAATGACACCGTGGGCTGGGGAGTTAATTGCCCAAGTGACCTTTTGGAAAATGTGCAAACTCCTCTGGGAAGGAGCAGCTGGCAAGGCAGCGTGAGCAGCACACACATCTGTGCAGCTGTACGCGGCCCTGGCTGCGGCCGGCGGGGGCACAGCAGCCTGGGGTGACCCACCAGCACTGGGGATGGGACCCCCACCCCAGCTGGGGCACTGCGGCCTGGCAGCTGTACCCTGGGACCCGCCTTCTCCTCCAGCATTTCTTATTACTCCCTCGATTGAAAATTACCCTGGGAAGCAATCCATCAGGAGTTGTGCTGCCACGTGAGATGTTGGCAGCTTGAAATAATGCAAAATCTCCACCAAAAAGACCCCCCCAGACCTCTCCTGGCCCTGCTTTATTGATCAGAACTTCCTTCACGTTACAAATTACAGACTGAAAACCTACCAACCTAAGGCCAGATGATGTTTTTCCTCCTTGGGGAGGTGGGTCTCAGGCAGATAAGGCCTAAATCATTTTATTTTCCATAATTCTCTGAAGATTTCTGCCATGGGGTGTCATTAGAGGGGACCTGTACATCAGCAGAGCTGCAGTGGAAAAAGGAAGCGTGCTGACAGAATCGGAAATTAAGTTTCATTTACAGTTTGCACTAAAAATTTAACATTGTCTGTGACTGGATCATTATGAGTAAAATAAAACTCCAGCACTTTAGATAAAAATATGAGGATGCAGCAGAGTTGGAGGAGTTAAGTCAGTCTGTAAAGTAGGTCTGCAAGGGCTCAGCCCCAGAGTGTAAGTTGCTGGCCAAACAATTCACCCTGTGCAAGTTGCACTGTATAAGCAGATTTATGTGTATATAAGCAGATAATTGTGCCAAACACAAGGTGCTCTCGGGCTGTTTGTACATACAACGTGGATTTCCCCCTCCCCCTGTAAAGAGAAACAGAACAATACCAAAGACCCATTGGTGCTAATGCCTGTAGATACTCCCAGAAGCGATGATGGGGGGAGGTTTTTGAGGTTTGGGAACAAACACTTCTAGGCCTGGAAGGCAAAGGAAGCAAAGGTGGATTCAGATGCCCCTGTTTAAATTTAACAGCCTAATGCACTTTTTAAAATTTACTTTTTTTTTTTTTAAACAAAAAAAGCTGTGACTGTGTATGGGTAGAGAGAGACTACAACTGCCTCCAGCAGCAGCAACTCATGAATCAGACTTACATGGCTTATTCACTTATTTTCTCTGATTACATAAAAAAATGCATACTTGCCATGGCAACCTCTTCATTACATGTCAGGACACCAATTCAGACACAAAGGGCTTCTCTCCCGAAGCCCCTCTAAGGGCACTGCTGCACTGGAAGCCTCTCAGGGACAGAATGTACACAATCCACTCCGAGGGACTTTCTGATGTATTTTAAAAGCAAAAAGGGCTCCTCTGCAGAAGGAAAACACTGAAATTCCCCCTCCTCCTCTTTTTTTTCCTTGCTTTCAAACACAGTATGAGAATATCTGCAAGCCTCTTGCCTGGCTAAGGGGCAGATGAGACTGTATGTATTCCAAGAGGTTAGAGGGACATTAATTAGTGCTGGGAAAAAGAAAAATAGAGCAAGTCATTTACATTAGCACCTTAACAACCTTAATTTACAGCGAGAATATTTGATAGAATCTGGAGATTCCATCTAGGTGTCAGGTATGTTTTGCGATGATGGAGCCCCATATCTGCCAGGTCAGGATGCTGTCAGCAAATCAGCCCTGACTGGGGAACCTGAACCTGTCTGGGCACAGGGTTTCTGCAAAGATCCTTTCCAAGAAGCGAAGTTGTGATGAGTCATGGCCAGCGGCTGTCAGCAGGCAACAGCCCAGGGCAACAGCCCAGGGCAACAGGCAGGAGGAGGCTGAACTCTGCAGGCACAGCAGCTCTTCCACGGGGCATAGGGATCAGCCACAGAGTCACAGGATTGGAAAAGACCTTTAAGATCGAGTCCAACCATTCCTGTCCCATGCTAACCCATATCCCTGAGCACCTCATCTCCCCTCTGTTAAACACCCCTAGGGGTGCGGACTCAGCCCCGTCCCTGGGCAGCCTGTGCCACAGCCCCACAACTCTGCCAGGGAAGAACTTTTCCCTCCCATCTGAGCTGACCCTGCCCTGGCACAGCTTGAGCCCATTGTCCCTTGTCCCATCTCCTGTCCCCTGGCTGAACACCACCCACCTCTCTGCACCCTCCTGGCAGGGCAGTGGAGGTGGGGAGAAGGTCTCCCCTCAGCCTCCTCTTCTCCAGGCTGAACACCCCCAGCTCCCTCAGCTGCTCCTCAGAGGATTTGCCCTCCAGCCCCTTTCCCAGCCTGGTTGCCCTTCTCTGGACTCGCTCCAGGCCCTCAATGTTCTTCTTATGGTGAGAAGCCCAGAACTGGCCCCAACACTCAAGGTGCAGCCTCACCAATGCCGAGTACAGGGGCACAATCCCCACCCCACATGCTGTAACCCAGCATCCATCAGGCTGTTAGATATTTTAGGGGCACACAGAAGCATCCACACAGCCAGAGCATCACTGTGACATCTCAGCCAGCACAGAATGGATGCAGAGAGCAAAGCACAACCCCTGCACCGTGCTGAGCTCCGTCCTGGATACACAGCCAGCCCCTGCCTCTAGAAAGAGATGCTCAACCTGCACTTGCTACCTCACACAGATGTTCTGACTACTCCTAATGCCATGAATGAGTGAGCTCATTATCTGCCTGAGTGAGTGCAGGAGCAATCCTAGCAGTTTGACCTTTCTAGGTCCCAGTTTTTACAGGTTACAAGAAAACGCAAAACTGGAAACTGGCTGCATCTCCCTGACTGCCCAGTATCCAGCACAGGGCCTTTCCAGCCCTCACCCCAGTTTTTGGTTATGTGCTGCGAGAAGGGAACACGACAAAGTCTGAGGCAGCAAAACATCTGAAGAATGAGCCTGGCTTTGTGCTGTTTGCTTTGTCTTTGCAGTAAATCAATCACAGTCTGGCTTCACCTAGCCTGACACAGAGAGAAAACAACCTACAACTCTGTGAAGTTCTGCAGAAGTTAAAACACTTTGTAGAACAAATGTGTGACGAGGGGCTGAGCAAGGTACAAGAGTGATGGTTTTGCTCGACAAGATTATGCATCTAATAAGAAGCTTCTAAAGGAGCTGCTCTTTTCATCTCTACAGAAGGCAGGCGTGTGTCGGCACGATCAGACCCCACTGCTGGAGAGACAGACAGACAGACAGCTCGGCGCGAGCCGGGGAGCGTGCCGTGCCTGCCAGCGTGGCTCGCGGAGGCGGCGAGGCAGGTGCACGCTGCGGGAGGGTTTAGATCTGAAAACTGTATTACTGGGTACTGAAAAGAGTAAACATCATTATGACAGGTCTCAGCGCCTAAGGAGAAGCTTCAGGGTGGAAGCATCACACCCGAGAGCATCAGAACAGTGTTATGCGTTCAGGTGCTGGAGGCACAGGGCTCTCCCAGACCCAGCCTGTGTGCTGGACTCCAGGAACGCTGTCTGGATGTTAAACTGGACGGTTCCATCTGAATTTGAGCTTTCAGATGACACAACTTTGAAACAAAGGAAAAATAACTCCTTGCCCATGCATGAGAGAATCAGAGAAGAGGCCGGACACACGCACAGCCCTTGGTGACACCGTGAAGCTGCAGTGCCCGCTCTCAGGGACGTGTGCTGCTCGGCCCTGGCAGGGCTGCGGCTGAAGCCCCAGGAGCATTTGCTCAGGCCAGTCTGTCTGCCATCAGAAAAGATAACCAGAAATGTGCTCATAGGGGCTACACCGAGGCAGCTTCCCAGAGCTGCCAGACATCACCCAAAACCAAGCCCCCAGCCCTCCCGGTTCCCATCTGCCGCCCCAGTGCCCCTGTCCCAGCTGTGCATCAGCCGGTCTGCACATCCACAGGCTGCAGGGTGGGGAGAAACGTCAGGAGAAATCACAGGCCACTTTCCCACGTGTTTGTGATGCTTCTACACTCACAGATTAGCTTGTAATTATGGAATTGCATTTGTGGGAAGCAGGAATCCCACCCAGAACGTGCCTTTAGTGTGTTCTTACAGGGACCCTGGGATAAAACATCTTTTAGAACTGGAGTATCCACAGGTGGGTCTTCAGAAACCAAACCTGAGTGTTCTTTCACTCACACCTGCCACCAGCCTTAGACTAACGTTAACTCTGGAATATTGAAGAAAAACATTTGAGAATGAAACCTGGGTCCCTGTTACAAACATGCTGTTCAGAAGCGCTTTGATGTTCTAAAAAAATAAATAAAAAACCAAAACAAACCCCCCCCATCAGTGATGGAGCGCTCCCAGCCACCCCAACTTTGTTCCCTGAGCCCACACAATTGTGAAGGTCCTTCGTCCCTTTTCCCATCCTACTTTAGAGAAAAAGCAGGCAGGCAGATCCCAGAGACCCAGGGCTGAGACAGGGAGCGCTTGGGGCCACGGACCCCCCTCCCCGGCTCCTGCTCACCCCCCAGCCAGGAGCTGCACAGCAGGAGCCTTGCTGCAAGGGGATGAGCTCCCGGCTTCAGGGGGGTGGGCACACCACAAGAACGATGCTCTTGGCATTTACTGGTGACTCTCAAACATCCGACGGGCAGAGAAATAACTCTGCTCACCACTACTTAGGGTAGAAATAACTTTGAGAAGAACATTCTGTGCATCAGCCCCAGAACAGACAAATACAAACTCCATGGTTTGATCTTTTTATACCCCTCTCTGAAGCTGCTGAGAACAGCAGCGA
Organism: Zapornia atra; assembly: GCA_013400835.1. Taxonomy (NCBI): domain Eukaryota; kingdom Metazoa; phylum Chordata; class Aves; order Gruiformes; family Rallidae; genus Zapornia; species Zapornia atra. Next base: position 461,251 of record VZTU01028397.1, on the reverse strand, counting down.
TTAACTGCAAACAGGCGGGTTCGTGTCGGCCCCATCCCTCTAACATGCCACACGTGTGCCAGGCAGAGCAGCCGGCGGCACCGATGCCGTGCCAGGACATGGGCACAGGCAGCTGGGGGGCCGCAGGGACTGCTGGTCCTGCTCAGGCACGGGATGCGGCTGTGGGGTGGCAAAGCACCCCGGGGCTCAGCGCCGGGAGCCTCAGCAGGCAGTACAGCTATAGAGGGTGGGAGAATACCCAGACCCCAGCACATGTGTCACCAGCACTGCTTCAGCCTGTCCTGTGAGCCCTGGGTGCAGTTCAGGCCCTGAGCCAAGCCCAGGCTGCTCATCCATCAGGATCACCCAAACAAACATGGGTTGATCCAAGTGTAACAGCACCAGAAGACGGAGGTGCTTCAGCATGAGCTCTGGGAGCAGGAGTCTGCTCCAACACACGTGTCGTGGGCTTAAAGCATTTACCAGACGCTGTCTTCCTTGGCATCTGTTGCAGCAAGGAGCAGCTCACACAGAAGTGACAGGACCAGTACCAGGCCCCAGCTCAGCACCCTCCCACCCCTGGGTCCCCCAGGCTAGGTACCACCCCCTGCAATGCTGCTTTGCAGGTGACAACACTGAACTTGTTGGTCCCCCCACTGATCTATTATATGAACCCACCCGAGTCCCCTCTCATCCTAAAAAGACTGATGGTCTGTCCCCCTTGTAAGTCCCTGCTGCAGCACCAGGCAGAGGTGCCCCCCTCACTCACACTCTCCCCAGCCCTGGGCTGTAGAACACGGCCAGTTTTTTGGGAGGGAGGCAATGGGCACAACGTGATGCAATGCCTTCTTGACCACTGAAACTCTCTTTTGACATTTGTTTCTGGAATATTTAATCTCTGGCACATTAGGAAGTCACTAAATGGAACTGTGCTAGGGAGAAATAATTGCCTTCCCATCAAAATGAATACAGATCTATGATTAAGACGACGTGGTATTTATATAATATTCTCCTATCACATAAGTAGAGTTGCTGTGTAGAGACAGAGCCTGTGAATCACTCATTTGGTTTATGGGGTTGAATAAGCTTTGGCTCTATCAGTATTATCAGCACTGAAGAAATGAGACTAACGCTGGGAGAAACAATTTAGCACGGGTTCGCTTGCAGAATTATTCTTTTCAAGCCAGACATCATCTGAAGCAATAGATTTTGGTTTATGTTGAAAAATAAATACTTCTAGGTTGAGTGTAACATAACTGTTTGGAAGCACACGATGCCTGAGCAGCCTCTTACGTCCCTCAGGAAGACTCTTCCTGTCTTAGAAGGCAGCATGCTCTGGATTAGGCACAATTAGTCCTTCAAACAAATATATTCTTTCTAAAGTGTCCCACCACTGCTTGTAGATAAGCCTGTCTCTAGAGGAGGGTAATGGGAAGTGCCAGGGTTCAGGATCCCAGCACTACACCTGCCTCACAGCAGGCAGAGCTTGTGCTGCCTGGGGCTCCGAGCAGCAGGGCAGGGAGGAAGGAGGCGGCTGTACACTCTGGTCTGGGGGTGTATTTGTTTTCTGGCTTTGAAAGTAACCACACTAAGATCCGAGCCCAAACCACCCCCCATGGCATCACTCCCATAACTTCCCAGGGGTAAGAACCCACCGGAGGGTTGGAGGTCTGGAGCACGTCTGATCTACTCACCCCCACACAGGCTGTGTTAGCTGCACACAGGGCAAGGCCCGCGCTGCGCTGGGCTCCAGTTCCCCATCCCTGAGGGGCTGACACCCAGAACACTCCCCTGGGAGCCTGTCCCCATCGGATCAAGGCGTTTGCTTCCTGTACCTGCAGCCAGGAACATCCCAGTGACGGGACCAGTGGGGGAAACCCGAGCAGCCAGTGTAGGGAAATAGAACCTGACGGAAGGCATGTGCTGTGAAACATAACTGGGGTCACCCAACAGCACTGGCCGAGTGAGACAGGGTCCCTGGCACGTGTGGGCCCCCACCCCGAGCTGGAGAAGCCTCCTCTGGTAGTCACTGCATTTCTCCATCACGACACACTTCTACAGAGCAGGAAGCGATCCGAGTCCCAAACCTGGTGTTTGCATCCAACAGCCCATTATCCCGCAGCAGCCCACCCTGCCCTGCCCGCGGCGGCAGCCCACCCTGCCCTGCCCGCGGCGGCCCTTGAGAACCCCAGGCCCCAAGGGCTGCCTGCGCCGTGCGCAGCCGAGGTGAAACACTGAGGTTACCAAACGGGCATGGAGCTGTTGCAAGAGCTTACTGGCAGGTTGTGAAACGATCCAGTGCATTAAATCGCTTAAATGGGAAACTTTCATCACAACAGGAAGCTCCACTGCCCTAATTCACCCTCACTTGGGTGGGTTTTGTTTCCGTTCTGACCATTCTTCTCCTTGGGTACCACGTGGGATGCAGCTGCTGGGGGGCTCCATCGCTCAGGCTGCACACGGGGAGCGATGCTGGTTTTCCCAGCCACATCCCTCCCTGTCGCTGTGCAGGGCTGCTTTTTCCCTGCCTGCTTCTGGACTGGCAGCAAAATCCATTTCACTCAATTAACACTGAGTTACTTCACCACTGCCCTCACTCCTGCTGCCCTAATGAGAAACAAGGGAAGGGGTGAGGGGGAGGAGCAGGCTCTCGGCCCCCTCACAGGGGTGTGCTCAGCTCCATGCTGCAGGCAAAGCCCTTGGGATCCCTTTAAATCCCAGGATATTCCTAAATTATTTCCTTAATTAGGGCTTGGAATTGTTTGGAATTATTTCTGGCTGCCTGGGATGGTTATTCATTAAATAATGAATAAATAATCTTTAAGTCTGCAGTGACTTGAAGTACAATTTTATTGACTTAATATTTTTGTATATATTCCCTGACTCTGATGGGGCTGCAGGGGAATTACAAGTCAGGCCAGAACATATTTCCAGCTAAGACAAGCATAAGAACTTTTAAAATATATAATTCAATACCAAACGCATCATTTAAAATGAACTGCAACAATTAGAGAAGGGAAAAGCTGTGGAACAATAGCTGGAAAAAGAACATCACAGCCCATAGTGCAGGAAGGGCCCAGAGAAATCAGAGCCCACAGTCTGCAGGAGGATGAGCTGGGGGTGTAAGGAACATCAAGAAATATTTGGGTAGATATTCACATGTGAACAGACTAGGACATGATTAAGCTGTTACCTCTGTAGTCACGGAAGGTTAATTGACCCCATGAGCAGCACAGCATCAGCGTTATCCTGTCCAAAACCATGCTGCAGATCAAGCCACACAGAAGGGATAACACCAAGAGACACCACTCCCTTACCTGAAACCTCAGCGCTGCCCTCCGCACCTGCTTTGCAGCCCGAGGGTCATGAGGGAGAACACAGACAGGCACTTCCTCCTCAGCACCTCAACAGCCTCAGAAACAGCCCGTCGTGGCCTCCACAACAGGGCCTGGTCACAGGGCAGCACCTGCCCCAAGAGATGCTGCCACAGAGCCAACTCCCACACCACGGGCACCCAGCGCCGGGACGGGCACCCAGCCACGCAGAGCTGCTCACTCAAGGCTGAGGTCAGAGGGGCCGAGATGCTCTGCTCAGCAGGCATTATCTTTGCTGCTCCAAGGACTTCTTAAGAAGTTATTGGTGTACCATATTAATCACCCAGCAAAGCCCTCATCATATTAAAAATGTGAAATTACTCTACAGTGCACAAGTGACAATTAATGGGTGTGGGGGGGTGGTGTTTGCTGCAGGGATGGTTTGGGGTTTTTTCCTAAGTAATTGAGTCCTTTCCCTAAACTACTATTGACAGCACAGGTAGCAGTATCAAACGTGAGCCACTTCCAATGGGAAAAGCATTTAGTTTGGAGCAGCAAAGACCTTGGGCATCCCAGCCAGCACAGGCCACTTGCTACTACACCTTGCTCCTCCCTCCAGGCACCAGCACCTATTTGCCATCTCTCTTTCTGAGCATCAGCAGGAGCCAAGTGAAGCTCAGAGCTGTCTCCATCCACACCCTCAGGTCTCTCACCATGCTCTGGCCAAGGCCCCCAGGAACCTGCTAACATGGATTTTACCTGTTCCTAAGTTGAACTGTTTGTTGCCTCCCAGTGAAAAAAGCATCAGTTCCCTGCGGGAGCCGCTGGCTCTTTAATGTGGTGTTTCAGGGACAGAGAGCCCTGGCTGAGCCCGCAGCCTGTTGTGGTACCCCAATGCAGTTTCTCAGCTCAGAGCTTTAACAAAAGCAGTGAACTACTCAATTAGTGAGTCTGCTTTGCACAAAACAAAACTGCAAATCCAGCTTTTGGTCAAGAGGTTGACAGCACCCACTCAGAGTGAGAAAGCTTTTTCTAAGAAAAAGCATGAATCTTAAACACAGGGAAATGGACATGAAGCCAGTGACCAGCCCCACCGCCCGAGCTTCAAACCAGCCAGGGGAACAGCCCTTCTGCTGTCCCAGACCTTCCACATACACTGTGCCTTTCCCTAGTTTTCTCCAGCACAGCTCAAGTCACATCACAGAACCAAAGAGCTGGCAGGGAAACCGAGGAGCAGCGAGCAGCTGAGCCACCCCGCAGTGCCACCACACAGGGTCTGTGTGTGGAGTGATGTCACCTCGGCCTGTCCCTTGGTTGCAAGAGCTTCCTTCCTCCAACCACGGCAGCTAATGAAGAGAAGGGGAATCTCCTTCCAGGGGAGAAGCGAGCGATGCCAGGGCTTGGCAGGACAGAGCCTGTGGCTCTGGGTGCCCGCAGCGGGGGGCCTGCCTCCTCGAGGCCTGCAAGGGCTGGCTGAGCTGCTCAGCACCTGCTCCTTGCCTCAGGGTTTTGTGCCACACAGCTGAAGCATCCCTCCTTTGGTGCTTTACCAGATTGCCAAAGCACAGCCCATCACAAGCAGTGTGTGAATCCCTGCCAGCCCTGCTGTTCTCCCAGGGCTCCTCAGCTTGTTCACAAGACCTGGGACTTTTCTGGATGATCCGTCTCCCTTGGCACCCAGCCTGTCCCATTCCCAAACCCACTGCTGGCATTCCCTCTGCCTCTTGCATCCAGTGTCAGAGCGGAATAAAATAAATATCAAAGTGGTTACACCAGTAGCAGGAATGAACTTTATACACCTCAGGAGATCAGTCTCCTTTCAAGTGATCTACTACCTTCCAACAGCAAAGCCAGTCAGCTCTCTGAGGTTTTTATGTGCATGGAACACCTATGGGGTATAGCCCTTGCACGAGGGGAGGGGTGCTGAGGATGAGCACTGGGGTGGATGGGAACCCAGCTCACCTGTCCCTATTCCTTAGGAACACCCTCCGCCCATGATTCCTCCTGGGGATTAGGCAGCCTGACCTCTGTAGAGCAGAGTGCTGATAATCAAGTGTGGGTGGTACAGCATTTCCAGCACCCACACGTTCCTGGGGGGAAAGAGCTGGGCTGACTTAGGAGCAACATGGACAGAAGGGGTTTGCCCCCAGTGCTGACCCTTCCCCAGGCACTGCAGGGGGGGTCAGGTGGGAGCTGCAATCCCACCTCAGGCCTTGCCAACAGAAAGCCCCTGTGCTGCAAAACAACAAGCTCTCAGACAACAGTAAAACACCCACCCCAGGCACTGAGGAGTCCTGAGAATGGTGCCAGGTGTGGAGTGGGGGTTTGGACACAGCCCCTGATTTCCCAGTTTACAGCTCCCCCCAACACTGGGCAGCTCAGGACCCTCTTCAGCATCAGTTGCTTGACTCCATGCCAAGCTGTGAGGTCAGCCAGTCCAGTTTCACAGGCATCTCTTCTTGGTGATCTCGAGGGCTGGGGGACACTCCTGCCAGGGGATCTGGGGTTCCCAGGCTGCAGAGCCGTGGCACAGACCTGCCACGCTCTGACACCTGGGATGGCTCAGCACATCCAGGAGTTGGGGGTTCTTTGAGCACCCTGTTGCTCTCAACATGCATCGAGAGTGCATCTCAGCCTTGAAGTTTCCCAGAAAGGGACATTCTTGAGCCCCAGCCAGCCCCGCTGGGCTCCAGAGGCACAGCACTGTGATAGCAGGGCCCGGGCTGAGCGTGGCTGGTGAGTCATGAACTGGCTCAGAAGTGAAAGGGATTTTAAAGTGGCCCTTTCCAAAGAGATACCCTTTGAAGAAACTCTGAGCGTTCTCCTCAGGCTTGAAGGAATTACTTGAGTTTCTTATCAATTTTATAGCTTTAGACAAGTAGAGAGAACAAAGAGCCTTTCATGAAGGCAGAGACAGTGACCCTGATGGGTGTGTGTGCCAAGAGCACACCCCAAACCCAAACCCACCCAGTGACCTTCTCGGGGGAGGGGGGAGCAGAGGCTGTGCAGCACCTCACCCAGACCTCCCCACCTCACCCAGACCCCCCCCACCTTCCTCCAGGCATCACAGATTTTACTGGAGATGGTTAGAAAAAAGGAAAAACCCTTAACTGGAAGAAATAGGAGGAAGAGCCTTTGTTGAGCACACAGCAGCCACGGCCACGGGCAAGCATGGAGACTCAGGAAAGCCCTGGAGCTGGATTGGCAAGGAAGGAAAATTCAGTAGTGGGAAGGAAGAGGAGTGTTCAAGGTAGCAGCTCCCAGGCACAGAGCTGCACAGCACATCCTTAGGCATGCCCTTAGTGTATGCTGGCAAGCAAGGTGCACCACAACCCCCCAAGCAGGCAGACACTGCAGAGAAGCCCAAAAAATGACCCTAGAGAAAACCCCTCATGTGGTCTGGAAGGCCAGGTCAGTGGGAATCACCCCCAATAACAACCTGCCCCAGAGACCAGACTCAGACCTGCTCCCAGCCTTTGGCATGGGGGGTACACAGCAACACCCCAGAAAATCCAGTTGCCATCAGCGCTCAGTTCCACCCCCTCTCATCTGCCTATACATGGCTTGGGTGAGCACTGGTGCAGAGGGAGAAGGGGAGTGGGATTAAGGTAGGAAGAGACATCACAGCCCAGCGCAGAGAACCTGGCATTCGTGACACACTCCAGACCCCTGTGCCTGATCCTGCAGCATCCCAGGGGCTCCACAGCCCCAAGCACAGCGCAGAGGAGGCTTTCTGGAAGATGTACAGTATATGTGCTTGCCTCTGCCAAAGGGTGAGGTCATTTTGGATGGAATTTTATTTATTCAGGAAATATTTACATGTCAAGATTACAAGTTTAAACTCTCTGACAAAGCAAGCTCTGGGCCACATGCAGAACTTCTAAAGAGCTCTGCAAGTACTCCCTCAGCCTTCTCACACACTGATGGCATTTACTGCATCACCACTCCAGTGGCAGCCACAGCTCTGTTCCCTAAAACACAGAGCAGAAGTCCTGTGCCAAAGGTGCCCGTTCTCAGCTGAGCAGCCCCAGGCTCTCGCCAGTGCACAGGCACAGGGAGCTGCTGCATGTGCTCAGTCTCAGGACCACACGTCCAACCAGATCCCCTGTGCAGTGCAGGGATGCAGATTCAGTGAGGTCCCTTCCCAGGAGCAGGCATCCGGACCCACCAGGGTTGGCTCAGTCAGGCCCTGGAGCCCAGGAAGCTCCCTGTGCCTCAGGCATGGATAAAAGGCAACAGAGACCCCTCCAAGCACCTCAGACTTTGGCCTGGGCAGTAGCACAGGGGGTGCAATGCTACCCTCTATACACAGCACTGCTAACACACCCACCTGCAGCTCCTCAGGACTGTCAACCAGCACTAAGAACTGTGCTTGAAGGAGATGCTCCTGCTCTGGAAAAGGCTCCTCAACCCCTCCCTGGGGCTTTCTGTCCATGAGAGGAGTTTAACGTTAGCCTGTTAATGCTTGATTGTGTGAGGAAGGACTACACAGCCCAGGGCTTCAGGCTGCGGGGAGATGGCTGGGCAGGGGACAGGGCATGTGGCAGAAGCTGGTCACAGTGTAAGTGAGGAAGGGAAGAGGAATAGGGACCAAATTCATCGCTGCATTTGGCAGCCTGAGAGCCAGAGGCATCAGATGAAGTCACCGTGTGGTAGTTCCCACGCTGACAGGAGGACGTACACCTCTGCACACAGCACAGGCTGGGGAGCACGGCCACAGACCATACTGCAAGCTCTGAGGTGCTCTCAGAGGGTTTTAGAGGGAAAGAAAACCCAAGCCCATCTAGGGACACTGAGCCTGGAGCCACCACCGTGGTTCATGGGGACCCAAAGTCAGCCAGCAGCACAGGAGGGAAGCACCAGCTCCCATCCACCCTGCTCCTCCCAGGCCCCTGCCCACAGCATCCTCCCAGGACACTCCTCCTTTCTGCTAAATAATTAGTAAGTTATTTTAAGGCAGCAAATGAAGACAGCATGAACTGGATGTAGCACAAGCTGGTGCGATTCCTACTCCTCAGCTATTGCCAGAGTTGTGAAGTCAACGTGAGAGTCCCAGAAGTGCAGAGGAATGGTGGAAAAGCAACGTCTTAACAGATTCCACAGGGTTATTCCTGGAGTTGTGTGGTATTGCTAAAGCTATACCCAGATCTAAGTCTCTATACTCTGCCTGAAGGGGAAAAAATTAGGCTAATTAAACACCAGCACAGGAGATGACTGCACAGTGAAGTGAGATTATTCAGGGAGCTCAAGGTAATGCCACTTTATCTGGTTAATCACAGATCAGTCATCAGCATAAGAAACACACACATTAACACTTCTTGGACTCAGTCTCTGTTCCTGGCTCAGCTTCCCAAGCACAGCCTCACCCAGAGCAGACTCATAGGCATATAAAGCATTAAGGGAAACCCCTTCACAAGGCAAAAACCAACAAAAACCCCACGAGAAACAGCCACAGACACATCTCCAAGAGAACTCCCATGCTTTGTAACACCGGAACTCGCTCTGCATTCAGTGAGGCACCAACAGTATTCAGCGAGGTTCAACAGCGTCACCTGTGGAGCCACAGCTCAGCCAGGATCTCCCACCGCAGCCACCTACTCACACTGAGCATCACACGAGTCCTCTCTGTGAGACCCTTTGGAAAGGCAAAGTCACCCCTGAACTCCTGTCTGCCTGCTGCACCCTGGAGCTCACACAGATGTCAGACACCTCAGCCCCTTCCAAGGGTCCTGGACCACCAGAGCTCCGTGTTCAGCTCACCCTACACAATGCTGCTCACACACAGGTCACCCAACAGCGATTATTTCGTGCACAAACACACATTGTTCTTTAGAGCCTCTTACCTGTCACTGGGTAAGGTAACTGCTGGTCCAGGCCGTGGGCTTCCCACCCGGAGAGGCACAGGCACCAGCTCAGGGCTCTGGCTGGCACTGCCCATGGCTGTTTCCTTTGTACCACACAGAGCTGGAAGGGAGACAGGTGGAAGATGCTAGAAAGGCATTTGATCCCAGGAAGGGTTCTCATGTGAAGCCCCAGGTTCACCCACACAGCCAGGAGAGGCTGGGAGAAGCAGTCACACATTTGCCAAAAGAAAGAGCCACTCAAGGAAGAGGAGACTCTGCACAGCCTGATGCCACATCCCCCCTCACCTCAGCAGGCCTTCAGCCAGCACTGCTCACTGCTGGGGGGCCGAGAGTGGGGAGGAGAGGGGTAGGGGGGTCCTGGCTACACCCGTGCTACCCCACCCCCCTATTTCAGCAGCTTCAACACTGCAGAGCTCCGGCCACCCCACGCTCCTGGAATAGCCCCAACGCAGGGACCAATTGGGCTCCATCACCCCAGGGCTGCCCTCCTTAAACTGCCCCGTTGTAATTTAAAGAAGCTTACACAAAGGAGGGCTCTAGAGCCCGAGCTTTCTACTGTTAAGTACACAAACACTTTACCTTGTCCCCACATCCAGCTGCATCCTCACACCCTGCCCATACATCACTGCTACACTCATCCCCTTCCCAGAGCCCTTTATCCTCAGCCTCTGCTACCCCTCCCAAACCCCACCCCCGGGGCTAATGCTTAATTTATTCCTGCTGACTTCCCCAGGCCTGTGATTCCCCCTTGGTGACCTTCACCTCCTCTTAACAGCAGGTCTTAACTGGTGTGGTCCTGGAGAGGAGTGAGCGTTGCTCGGGAAGCAGAGCATCTGCAGATACTGTGCTGGGGAAATCTTCTTGTGGGCAAAAGATGCTTATAATCAGCGTTTACTTTTAATATCTGCTGAAGGGAAGGAGTCTACATGAAGAAACAGGGGTTTTCTTCAAATAGGCTGACTGCAGGATGCCTCCATGTATCATCTGCAGTTCCTCACACCTCCCTGGCAATGTGGTGTAACTATCACTCCGGTGCTCATCAGCATTATTTATGGGATACACATGAAGATAACTACAGCAATATATTCTTGAAAGAATGTAATTCTGATGAGACTGGAAAGATGCTGGAGTATAGGAGCCTGGGGATCAACAGCCTGAACTAATACCACAATTGTCATGGCACAGAGAGGCTCTCTGAAGGCTGGGGTATTGATATAACTGTGGTGTGAAATCAAAATCTTGTCATTTATAAAGGGAAAAAAAAATGTTCCTGGCATGCAGACAGCTGGTTATGCATGAGTGTAGCATATACAAACCACAATGTTAGAAAAGCCCCAAGAGATGCTATAATTCCACAAATATAACTATTCAAATGAAAAAAAATTCTCTTTACCACACTCCACAATCGGTTATTTTCATAACTTCAGGGGCCTGTTATTCTGTTTCCCCTTTGATATTCCTTATTTCTTATCATCCCCCATCTGTGGTAGTGGAGCCCATCACAAGACTTTAATGTAAGCTCAAAGCCATTGTGAGGGACAGCAGACAGCAGTCATCCCCTGCCACAGACCACTTCATGGTAATTATCCCTTAGCAAAGAGGTGAATTGTGACCATTTCTGTCTCTCTAAAAAGCACCATTATGTTGTGCCTGCACAACCCACTCCACTGAGCGACACTAACAGAGCTGCTCCCCCCAAAATTCCTTTCAGCACCATGTCACCAGCTCCTGATTTCTCAAGGAAAGAAGCGTCCAGGGACAGGAGCTGCTTGTCATTCCCAGGGTGATGAGTGCAGGCAGCTGCCCACCAGCATCCCAGAGGCCAGGGCCAGGCGCTCCTCACACCTCTTACCCGGCGGGTTCCCAGCCCGTGCATCAGGAAGGTACCAGCCCAGTCGTGCACAAGCTGCACACCCATTTAACGGGGTGCGTGTGCCCCAACAGACTGTGACACCCAACCAAGGGCTCCGGTCACCCACAGTTCATGGCTGAGGACACGTGTGCCCACAGGTTGTGCACAGATGGGCTTTGTGTCACACGAGCATCCTCCAGTCCCTGTTGACAGGATAAGGGGCCATGGCCTCAAGCTGGAGCACAGGGAGTTCCCCCCCAATGTGGGGAAGAACTTCTTCCCAGTGAGGGTGAGGGAGCCCTGGGACAGGCTGCCCAGGGGGTGTGGAGTCTCCTTCTCTGGAGAGATTCCAGCCCTGTCTGGACACCGACCTGTGTGCCCTGTCCTAGGGACCCTGCTTTGGCAGGGGGTTGGACCCCATGGGCTCTGGAGGGCCCTTCCCACCCCTGTGATTCTATGATTCTATGATTCTCGAGGGCTGCCAGCCCCACTGCCCCACCACCCCTGCCCGCATCGGGGCCATGAGCAGCTGGCTGAGGAGAAATGCCAGTGCTGCCATAGCCTGGGGTCAGGACACAGGGGGAACAGCCCCTTGCAGACCTGTGTTTGGAACTGTTCCTCATGATCACACCTTCGCCACCCCCGATTGCTCTTGTTGGATGAGGAGCAGGACACAACACTGAGCTGTGAGGTGGGGTTTGCTCCAGAGCACTGGGTTTGTCTCACCAGTCGAAGGCAGAAGCCTGGGTGTCTTTTGAAAGTCATCACTGCAGGGAAGTTTGGTCTGGCTGGACTCAAAGGTCTTTTCCAGCCCAGTGATTCTGTGTGATGCTGTGACTTGGGTACTCCTGGAAATGCCCCTTCTGAGCACCTGCCCCAAAACACGAGTCATTTGAACAGAGATGCTAAATGGCAGCTCCACCCTTTACATTTTTCCAGTCTTAATCATAACACGGATGTGTAAGTGGGACACTTACCTTAGAAAACAGGCAGCCATAGTGAATAGAGCCAACAAGTACATGAAGAAAGTAAGGGAAGCACTCATTCCTTTGTGACTTGAAGGTAAAACGAGCAAATTGGTATCTTACCTGTAAGTATTTAATGCAGCCTTAAAGCCTAGTTATTCTGGTTGCCAACATCCCAAGTGAAATTAGTATTATTTCAGCTATTTTATATGTATTGTCTCCTCTGAGAAAGGAAAGCTGATCCTGGAAGTCTGGTTTTTCCATAAGGAAAGGCCAGTGAAGCTGGGAAATGCCAAGGTCTATGGATGGAATAAAGTACTCCAGCTATTCTACCACTCTCTCTTAGCAACACATCGTTGTAAGTGGAAATGCAAATACTGTACACGCTTATTGAGGTTGTAATTAATGTATTTGGGAAAGGGACCAATGTAAATTATTTTTGTAACAGTGAGCCTTTATATGAGGTCGGGCTGTTTGAAAGGATGCCCGCTGCAAAGGCAGAGCAGGGCTGCCAGGCTGTGTTTACGAACAGTCAGGCTTGAGCTGATTTTCATAGGACTCCTCAGTAACAGCTTCTAATTCTGATGCTCGGCTTAAGGGCCCAGGAGCTCAGGTTCTCCACGGCTAATAAAACATCTTTAACATTCAGATGTGAGTTATGCTCTGCACCCTGAGTGTGGGTCTCCTTACCCATGGCCCAGCCCGAAGTCGTGGAGAGATGGGGAAAAGTGGAGCTGGTGTTTCTTGTAGCTGTGGGTACGTCAGGCTGCTGCCCAGCCCAGCACGCAGCAGCTGTGCTCAGCAAGGGGATCACTGGCATATTCACAGCACATCCCCTGGGACCCCTCGCCTCGCAGCTGGGGGGAAGCACCGAGCTCCCTCCTGGAGCCCACCGGGCAAAGATTTGGCTTCATCCTCGTGTCACCCAGCGTATGGTGTGCAAGGCAGCTCCACGCTGGGGCACGGGGCATGGGAGGTGGGGACGGGTGGGAGTCCTGCAGCCAGCCGCATCGCTGTCCGGTGGATGCCATTCTGTGGTGTCAGCTTGTGCCATGAGCACCGTCCAGCTGTCACCATCCCCAGCACAGCCACAGCCCCACGTCCCCCTCACACTGGCACCTGAGCCCCGTGCGGTGCCGGGACACCGAGACTGGCAGTGCCCGGGTGGGAGAAGCCACCCCGGCATGGAAATCAGAGGAGCAGATGATGCTCGGTGGTACTCTTCATGTTGAAATATGTCATTAATATTAACAGAGTTATAATTGGATGAAATGTGTTTTCTGTAAGGAGGATTAAGTGTTCCCTGGTCCCACGGGCTCGTTGCGACACAGCGAGGCTTGCACTTCTTGCCTTCGCAGGCACAGGAGGGCTCTGGTGCCTCTGCCCTGGCAGGAGGAGAGGCAAAGGCTGGGATGTGGCAGGCTGAGCCCCTGGAAGCTCCCCCTGCGTGGGGGCACGCAGCCGTGGCCCTCCGAAACTCTGACAGATGCTTCCCAGGAGAGGAGAAATTAGTATTAAAACTTTCATGCATCAGAAGATGACGATAATTCTTCTTCCAACTAATTAATGAAATGAGATCATTTCCCACCTACTGATCTGGACTCCAGCAAGATCAGCAGAAAGGCTCCTGTTGACTTTGGAGGGTTTTGGGGTTCGCTTCAGCAGAACGATACTGCTCTCTTGGGAAAGGGATGTTATAGGGTTTGCTAGGAACAAGGCCATTTTTCAGAAAGAAGGATGTTTACCTACATTTTCTCTGCTGCTAAGGCAACTGAAAGGGAGCATTGTTGTTTTGTTTTTAATTAAAGTTTTTAGCATTCATCTCAGCCACCGTATTGACGTTTTAATATACGAATAAATATTAAAAAGCACATACATTTTATACTCCCTGCTCTGCATTTATTCACTGCGACTCACAGGATTCTTTCCAGTGAACTGAGTTATACATTTTCAGCAGCATCCTGCCACATCTTAAAAAAAAAAAAATTAAAAAAAGTAGGGCAGAAAAACCACGACATTAACCCTCTGTGTGCCAAAATGAGTGTGCGTGCCCTCCAGAACAGGCTCCCTCATTAATGGGTTTCATACCTATTTATAACGAGGAGGTTGCAGCATTTCTGAAACATCCTGTAAACATTAATTCTCTGCATACTCCCACAGTGTTGCCAAGTATCACTTTCCTGCTTTCAAAACACGGGGATTGATTCCCAGACATAAATATCAGCGCTCGGATGCCTCGGTGATGGGCTCCCAGTCAACACCTCCTTGGGCACTGACAGGGCTCAGGGCAGCGCTCGGGGACCCTGAGGGCCACAGGCTGGGGGTCCTTGGAGGCAAAACCAAGTGGATTTTCTCAGACAGTGCCCCTTGCTCAAAGGTAGATGGGTCTGGTGAAACGCTCTGCTCCTGAGGCACTTTGCTGGAGCTCCTCAGCGATTCAGCTGCCCCAGGAGCGGGGTCCAACCCTGCCCCCCGCAGCCCCTTTGGGCACCGGGTGCACCACAGCTCCCAGAGCCCCTTTTACCCCAAGGCTTTCAGCACTGACCCATTGTGCCTTGGAATAACCAGATGCAGATGGACAAACAGCCCAATAGTTTCAATTTCCTAAGAAACAGGATTTTCTCTGGAAGCAGCACACTTGGTGCTGGGTGAGGGCTGGAGGATGCAGCTCCGGCTCAGCCCAGCTCCCGTCTGACACTGTGCCACAGGAGCAGAGTGGGAAAGTTCTGCTCCCATCCTCTGCTCCCATCCTCGTCTGGGTGCAGGGGTGGATAGTGCTGGAGCTCTGCAAGCACCTTGCAGGGCTGGGGCTGCCCAACTGGGTGTCAGAGATGCAGGAGAGGACAGATGCTGCCAGCAAGTGACTCAGATTAATGCAGTGATAAACCAGGGAGCAGAAAGCTGGGTGTCTCTGTGTTGAAAGGTTAATTAAAGCAGCAAAGCTCACCAGCACTGAGCACAGCAGAGCTGCTGCGGCTCTTTTCCCTTTAAATATTTTGCATAGTGAATGAAACTCGCCCCCTCCCAGCACACACAAATAAATAAACCCAGTGAATCAAGTCAGCCCCAATTCCAATCAGTCCTGGCTGTTATTTCCCCATCCTTTAAGGCCTGTCTGCAGCACTCAGAAATAGGTTACACATGGCCTCATGCAAGGAGACATGAAATAATTGCTTCAATCTGAGTGAGGAGTAACTAATTTTGTTCATGTATTATTCACAGTGACAGGGACATTACTGTAATAACTCCTGACTTGTTCAATATTCTGGAGAAAAGAAATGCATTTACAGCAGGAGCCGTGTCTCTGGGCTGGCCCTCTCCCTGCTTCCCTGGTTACTTCTAACAGGGCTTCCAAATCACCCTTTAATGATCCTGCCTGTCACAGCTCAGGTTCCTCCCGACTGGGAGTGTAAGGAGAGCCCATCTTGAGCCAAGGCGACCTGCTACTGAGTTAGCAAAAATAGATTATGTCACTGGAAAGAAAAGCCTCTTCAGGATTTCTTCTTTCACTGGTTTGCTCCCAAAGGAAGGAGGAGGAATGCCTTCCATAGGCACTGGGGGTAGTAAATGGCTCCAAGAAAACCTGTTTGGAGAGGACCCCAATAAGCACGTTTATTGGTATGTCAGCTTTTCAGTGGACAGTAACATGATAAAAACACATCTATTGGTGAGCTGCTGTGGCCAGGCACATTGTCACCTGACTTTAGAAACCTTGTGTTAGGAATTAATGAACTGCCAACGAGTTTAAAGGAAAAAAAAAAGAGATGCTGTAAATTGTCATTATTAATAAAGAGGAAAGGTAAAAGCAGGGGAAAAGATGAAAGGAAAATGAAAAGAGGGGCAAGACATGAAAGACTACAGCAAGTGTGTTACACACACATCTGTATGTTGGCTTTTCAATGGACAGTAACACGATTAAAACCTTACAGAACTGGTTCCTTTGGGAGTTGTGCTGGTTCAGAATCTCCAGGTGATGGATCGAGCGTCAGGGTGTTGCCTTTGCTTTTTACCTCCCCATGTATAAACTAACAGGGATGAGGAGCAAAGAATGGAGGGAAAGGCTGAAATTATGGATTTGATGACAAGAAAGTCTGTTCTTAAAAGAAATCCCTGGAAATGGTCTGTTGCCAATGAGAAATTCTCATTTAAAGGGGTGTGTGAGTATCTGCACCCACATCTGGCACGGCTGGGCTCCCCGACTGTGGGTGCCTGGCTGGAGAGGCTGAGTGGGGGCAGCCAGAGCATGCTGAGCTGATGACAAAAAGCCCAACAGAAGGAGTGTCCCACCAATCAATGTGAGTATTTACTGATCAGCTGGGATACGGGGATCCAGAGCATCGGCTGGCGTGCAGCAGGCTGGCCAGGCACAACTACCCAACAGAAAGCAGATAAGCAGCAAACCCCACAAGATAAAGTCTGTTCCCTAAATACTGGGGTCCTGTAAAAGTTTATAAGGCATCAGAAATCAACTGAGAAACAACACAGGTTTTTTTAAAGCCCACATACATGGGCTGGCAGACGTGTGTCCGTGACTGCACACATGTAGTGTCGGGTGCTGGCTTCCAGCACTTCTCAGTGACTAATTACAGCCCTTGCAAACACCACAGTACTGTTATGATTCTTTAAAACAACAACAATCCGTTCACTGAATGCTGGAAACTCAACTTGCTTATCACATTGCTTTCAACAGTGAAACAACATGGAGCCTGAGGGTGACCCACTTTTTCCCCTGAACAGTCAGAGGGAGGATGAGCAGCTCCACTCTGAGGGGCTCCAGGGTTTGTAAAACCTCATTCCCATTGCTGGAGCTTCCTCACCCAGCTCGTTACCACCTCAGCCCCAAAAGTTCCCCAAAAGTTCTCTGTGGAAACTGCACAAGCTGCAGGATGGGGAACTCGGCAGGGTTAGATGGTGTCTTATGGACAGACCACCCAGCCATGAGAACTCACTGCAGTTTCTCTCCTGATGCTTTTCCCAGTCACAAGTATTTTACTGCAATTGAAGGGCTGAAGGAATATGTTAAAACAACATATTGTATTAAAACCAAAAGAGCTTTAAGTATCATATGAGTTTTGAAAGTACAGCTAAGGAAAACACTACCCTGCAGTCCATGGCAGAACCACACAAGTTAGCTATCCTGAGACCAAATGTGGGACAGGATCACATCAGGACGCTGAGGCACACCTTGCCCTCAGCCTGTTCCCAAGCTGGGTGTGTGGGTGCTGTTCTCACCCTGTACAGAGCACCCCTCTCACACAGCCCTCTGTCTGGCTTCTGCAGACAGGGAGATTTCTCTTTCCTACAGGATACCACAGGGAATGGAACTGCGTCAAGTCACCTTCTATTGATGCTAATTCTGTAACCAACCGGTGACTGGGGGGTTCTCTACTGGAGTACTTAGTGCTGGGCCTCACAGATGATTGTGAGATGCAGGAGCACTGACCCTTGTTTATTCTGGGGTCTTGCAAGCACTGACTTAGCTAGGGCTCCCCAGAAGATCAGAGCTCATGCCCACCCTGCTCCTGTCCCAGCCCCTCTCTACCACCTGCGCCAGTGCTGGGCATGAGCAGAGCATGTCAGCCTGCCCTGCACATCCCATCCCCATCCCATCTCATCCCACCCCAACCCATCCCTGCCCACCCCCACCTACCTGCTCACTCCCAGGCCCTCCTGCCCATCCCACAGTGCCAGCCACCCAGCAGGTCCCAGGTAGCATTCCAGCACCCCAAGGCCCCCGCTACTGATCCCAGAGACTAACCGAGCCCTCTGCCACCTCTGATACACCCCAAGCCCTGGCTCAGGGGTGACCACAAGACTCCAAAGCTGCCAAGCCCTGACCTGGGACTAGCTGCTACTAAAACCCGAGCAGAGCAGAGGCTGGAGCGCAGCTCAAACTGCGTTTTTCTGCACTTTATGCCTCCTGGAGCCCATCCACACTGCCTGTAATCTGGGATGAGTGCTCAGTCCCAAATCTAACCCTTATGTAAGCGAGTGTACACCAGTTGGCTGCAACCTCAAACGCGAGCTCGTGTTGGGTAAGGATTCAGCTATGCAGGACAGTCTGTAAAACCCTCCGAGTACAATAGGCAGTGTTGCTGCAGCGCTCACTGAAAACCAGCCAGACATTCTTCACAAATGTATATGCAATTATTCTCATGTTCCCTGGCCTTGCATGAACCTCCGCAGGGTCTGTGGGGGAACCAGCCTCCCAGCACCCCAGCGAGCCCTGCGGACGGGGAGCAGGGTGAGGGGTCCCCACTGCCCTGCCCGGGCACCGCTGTCACCTTCATCCTCCCTGATCCACCATGGCACTCAGCTTGGAGTGGCCTCTGCAGGGGTGAGAAGAGAATGAGGGGGTTACTTCCCAAAAAAAGTACACCAGGAGCTTCATTTCTCACGACCACTATTGACAGGGCTGCACACCTTGTGTGTGGGTACGGCCCTGTCACCCTCCTGTGCCTGCGCCCTGCAGCCCTCCGCTCGCCGGCTGGAGGGGTACTGAGTCACGTTCTGATCCGGGTGCTATCGCTCCTCATCTCGCCTTGTTTCCGCTCCCCACTGCTGGGAATGTCCTTACCAATCTGTCAGGTAAGGCTTTATTCCTTTAAGAAATAAATTGGAAAAGCCATCTGGGCTATTTTTTAAAAACCCAACTCAAACTCCAGCTCCAGCTGTTGGGTGACCTCATCCTTTATTAATTTCTGTAGACTCATATTTACCATTGAGATCAACCCTACAAGTGTATAATTTCCTGATATCTTTCCAGCTACTTTATTAAAGATTGGGGTTAGAGATTCACTCCCCCCGAGTCCCTTGATAACCCTCCTTCTCTCGCAGGAGTTGTTAAGGAGCAGATGATGCATCTCAGGTTCCTTTATAGCAACAATAATTGTTCTGCTTCAGAAGTGCTGTGGTTTATACACTGCAGCTTTTCTGAAACTGTTTTTCTTCTTTCCCTTATTGCTAAGGAAGATATTGGCACCAAAATGTGATTTGAGAGCTCATGTTCTCTTATTTTCTGCCCTACCTGGAGCCAGTGCAGATGCTACGTTTGCGATGCCTCTGCTGACATCTGTGGAACCGAATCCAGCCGGATAAACAGGAAGCAGAAGTGACAGCAGCAATCTCAATAGGTGCTTTTCTTCTGCTGGAACCATTATTTCGGACAGGATGTATAAATCACAGCGTCTCTGAAGTGCCCAGCTCCAAGCCCGTGGCAGTCCTCAGCTACTCCGATATGCCCCAGCCCTTTGCCTGGCTGACAGCCTGGCTGCCTGCCCCGAGGCGCCTGGAGCTGCAGTTCTCTGGTCTGGGGGAGGAAAGGGGAGGGTGATCCTCAGTACAAAGGCCAGGAGATGGTTTCTGTCACCTAGGGCTGCCTGTTCCTGCTGCAGCAGCTTTTCACGGACACCTGCAGTGTGGATGTGGGTTCAGTACCCAAAGTCACGGGGGTGGGGGTGGTGTTTCCTGCCCCACATCTCACTGCATGTGCTGCCAGCCTCCTGGGACAGATTAATCAATTAAGACCACTGATCTCCTGTCTTTGACCTCACACCTGGTATTCTGCACGGGAGATGTCAGATTGAAGCACTCAAAAGCCTTGGGCAAGGGGACCCTCCACCCACCTCAGGACCCTAAGCTATAGCTGACATCAGCCTCCAAAGCACAGGTTAGGTGTGAGCATGGTCCCAGTTCCTCCCCTTTCCTGCTGAAGCTGGAGAGCTCATGCCCTCCCAGTAGCACCACTGGATGTTAAATGATGCTGTGGGTGGGTGGCAAGGGCTGGCTCCCAGGCAGCAGCTGTGGGAAGCTCATGGATAAAAAGTGCAGGAATGGACAGCAAAACCCCCTGTGACATATATAAGATCTGAATCAGGGTGAGATGTCTTCCTGTGCATAATAACTGGGATTTACAGTCCGCTTACAACCAAAGGCCTTGCCTCAGTTAGCAATTCCCATCTTTCCTGGGGTCGTGGCAGGAGACCCCTCAGTATCCCAGGGCAGAGCCCCACATGCCAGAGCAGCGACACGGTGTGCTCACTGCGTAATTGAGACTGATCAACCCAAATTCTATTCACAGGGGTTCTCAGGTACCTGCACAACGGGCACCATTCACATCTCCTGAGAGGAGGGGCCACACAACAGGCCGGGATGAGAGGTGATTTCCCTGTGCATCCTCAGGAAGAGGACATCCTCCTCCAAAAGGGCAGGGGACACCAGCTACATCTACAGCCGGGAACCACAGAGCCTGAGCCAGGCTGGCTGCCGGAAAGCATCCCGCATCCCAGGCAGCCTGACATAAGGAATGTGTAGGGACAGCCCCAACCTGAGCCCCATCCTACCCCTGGGACAAAGAGCCTTTCTCTGGGTGCCCGCTCAGCCTGGCCAGGGAGAGTGAGATAATGGGCAGTGTTTGTTCCAGCTTTACTGGAAGCCCAGAGACTGTGTTTAACATATCAATGGCCATAAAATAAATGGGTGATTTATAAATATTTGCATCCTGTAATTGTCTTTAGGAAAGATCAGCTGTGTGAAGTCGCACCAGGGCCGTTTTTCGGTGAGGAACAGCAGCGTTGTTAACAAGCTTCATTTCCACCACTCCAGCAGCTAATGTGCCATCGCTTAGTCTGATCACACTCCTGCTTCAAAATGGCACTTCACGAGGGAGCACCCCGAAGCCGACATGTTCTTTCAGCTGCTTCTGTGGGAAATGGCTTTCCAGGCTGGCTGGCGGCTGCTGGGATGGCTCCTCCTCGGGTGAGATGGGGAGGAACGGATACGGCTCTTCATGGGAAGAGAAAGCAAGCAGCTGCAAAGTCTTTCTGGGAGCAGTAAAGGCAGCTGAGAAGGTCTGGGTCAGACCTTCGGAGGTCTTAACCACAGGATCGCAGTGGTGTCTTGGTTGGAAGGGACCTTTCAGATCATTGGGTCCAACCATCATGCCAACCTGCCCAGCCCACCACCAACCCCCATCCCAGGCACTGCATCCGCCTGGCTCTTAAATCCCTCCAGCGACTCCACCAGCCCCAGGCAGTCCATGAATGGTTTTGAGTAAGTTGCTGTTGCAAGGCCAAGCTTAAGGGTTAATTCTGAGTTTAATGGCTCAGTTCCAAACAGTTCCTGAGACCGGTGTCCAGTGGGCACTGCTGACAACACCGCAGCACTGGCTGTGCTCAGACAGGCTCTGAGCCTTTCTTGAGGATAAAAGAGAGGGCCTCATACACATGGTCAAATATTCAAATCTGCTTCTGCTATTTAAACCCTCTTTCTGCTAGGAGGAACTTCTTCAGCATTTAAACCCTGTTGCAGAGGGCTGGAAATGAAGAAGAGAAACTAAATGCTGGGAACCAGGTGAGGGCAAGGTGACCGTGCAGGTGACATGAACCTTATGAGCCATTTTTGCATGTAGACTCTGCAGCCAGACCCAAACTCCTTGGGTGCAAACACCGAGCTTGGGCTCGGTACGAGATAAGAGTGAAGCCAGCACCCCTCAGCCAGAGCACCAACAACATTCGTTTCGTATCAACATGCAGTAGGGAAAAAATATGTTTCTGCTAAGAAATGCTGCCCCCTCCTCCTGACCCTGAGGAGCAGCATTTTTAGCACCTTCATACATTACGACCATATTTAATTAATCCAGAACCTCACAGCTGAGGGGTAAACCTGCTCCCAGTGAAGCCAGTGGTCTCTCACCTCATTTCCATCTCATCTCCAACCTGGACAGGACTTCAGGCTAAAGGCTCTGTCCAAACTGTGGATCCTTGGCTCGGGCAGAGAAGCCTGTTGTTGATGTGGTTGTGGAAACACAATGTGGGGTAGGGGATGAAATACCAAGGGAAGATGGGAGGATTTTAATAATGCCTATTTTTATATCTCCTAGATGCCAACCATCTGAGCTAATAGAATATAATTGGAAGACTAGATGTAGTCATTTTCTTTATTATTAGGTCTTGATGTACTTCTGTCAACTCCAAAATACTCATTACATGTAATTAGGAAGAAGATTAGAGTGCCGTTAAGATGCAGAATAATGATGCAGCTCAACAAGGGCCAGTGGAAAAAACAACCCACTTAGGAGAACGTCTCCAAAGTGCTGAGCAGAAGAGGGCATTTAAAAACATGATAAAGATGAGAGCTGGTGCTAAATAATGAAGATGAGACTTTGAAGTGGGAAAGAGTTGATATGCAGAATCAAAGCATTTGATGACTATATCTCCCTCGAAAATGAATCCCTTGTGTTTATTTAGATGGCTGAAGCACCATTAGGAAGATAATTCCCTAAGAACCACCCTCGGTGCCTTTTTCATAAACTCCCACCCCAAAGAGCATAATTAATTTCACAGTTGTATAGAAGAATAAGAAGAAAAAAACCCATCCTTCGGGAGGTAGGTGGTAATTTCTATCTGATAGAAATTGTCATTAGACACAGCATATAAAATTTTCTGATCATTTATTCACCAGAAGTTGCCATATTATACCTATCAGAGGGCTGGTGATATGAAACTTAACAAGCTGATATCTCACCCTGATTTCTTTGAGCGTGGTCCAATTTATTAAATCAATATTCTAGATTAGCTTTAATGTGCAACAAGGTTTTTGCATTCCCCAGTAATGTATGTCAGAACACATGAACCAAGTAACGGGGTAGCCAGCAGCAGGTAAGCTGTGTGCAGTGCTGAGAGAGGGGTGCAGGAGAGGAAAATCCCTGGAATTTCTGAAAATCTCTGTGGAACTCAGGGATACCAGACAAGGAAAGGGAGCAGGCTGCATCCGTAACGCCGTGCACAGCAGCGTGCCATGAGGCATTGCCAGGATGGGAATCTGCTTCTGCTTCTATCATCAGCTCCTCATATGACATCACATGGATGATGATGAATTATTTCAGCACAGAATCGATTTGTATTTAACTCATTTTGGTGTTAAAACACAGTTGCTTTTCCCATCTCACCATGGCTGGTGCTGCTGGCTGTCTCCAATGGGCACAACGTGCCTGGGACGGACTGCTGCCCCCAGCACGCTCTGCATGGGCTCGGCATAGATCTCACATTGGGTCTGTTATTGCTTCTTTGGGGTTCTTTGGTCAGTTTGGGTCATTCTGTGCCGTGGTGACCAGTCCCTCACTGCGCCTGGGGCAGGGGTGGAAGGAGGGGACAGCGTGGCTGGAGCAGCAGGTGCTGAGCAGAGATGGGGGGTGGGAGGAGGGTTCCCCTCCCAACCTTGTGCCAGGTGCTGGGGTGGGCAGCACCTCCCTGTTGGCTGGGCAGTGTATGATGCCCCCCTGGGGGGTATCTTGGGGGGGGGGACATGGGATGGCTGCAGAAAGCACGGGGTGCCCTCGAGCGAGCCTCAAAAGGTGAAGCACACACACCAATGACAGCCAAGTGTGCGGGGAGAGAGCAGGGAGACGGGATTTCCTCAGGACACCTCCCTTCCAAACTGTGCCTGTGCCAGTGTGAAGGGGGCAGCCAGCCCTGCCCTGCCGTGACAGCCCGGCCTCGCTGCTGGCCTCACTGCTCCCCACACAGGAGTTTGGGGCAAGGGGAACCTTCTCTCCTCACAGGCACAGCATAACAGCTCCGGGACCATCAACATCCTTTGTTTTCCCTCCCAAAATCTCCAGAGCTGCAGGTGCCTTCAGGCTCCTGGTGGGCAGCTGGACAGGCACAGAGCACAGCGGCTGCCCGGGGCGTGGGTGGGCATCCTGGCCTTGGGCCGCACAGGGAGCCCAACACAGCCATTAACCCCAGAATGGCACTGGTGGGGCAGCCATTCCTCCCAGCTACCGCGGTGACACCGCGACACGTGCCCATGGTGCCGCCCGACACGCAGCCGGCACTGCCAGTGTGGAGCATGGTGCCGTGGCCCTCGCGGTGCTCGGTGGCTACTGCTGCAGCCCAATCAATCTCCTCTGCTTGTTTATGAGTATCTGTGACTCACAGACGTTTTTCCTGCTCCTTAATTGCCAGTTTCCTGAGAAACCATCGCAGGCAGCCAATCGGCAGCGGAATTATGACTTAGTGACTGGATACAATTGGGAAAAATAAATACAGCATTATTGGTAAATTGAACAGCACTTTCCTAAGTACATCACGTATTTATAAACAACACATACATCTGCAGAAGCTGAGAAGCCCCTTGCCTCGCTGGGGAGGTCTCTGAAGGTCTCGCTCTGAGAAGCTGCACCCACCCCCTGCTGCCTACGCGCCCATCTGCGGGATGAGGGATGCGCAGCGGGCAGGACGGGGGCCCGTTCCTGGGGACCACACACTCCCTGCGAGCTGTGGCCAGGGGCACGGTGCTGGCAGCTCGCTTGGACTGGCACCAGCACCCACATAACCCCCAAGGAGCCTGGCACAGGGAGGTGATTTGGATGAGGAGCACTTCTCCTGTCCAGGGTTACCGTCCAGCCAGGCGCTGCCTCACCCCTGCTCGCACAGAAGGGAGGGGATGGGGACAGCGTTAGGGCAGTGGCAGAGCAGCAGGAGGGATGCTGGGGCCAGGCTTCAGGCCAGTCACTCAACCTCTGTGTTGTGACCCCGCACCCACCAATGCCAGAGCTGGGCTCCAAGGCCGTACCTCCCTCTCTGCTTTGCCCTTCCCCGCAGGTTGGGGTGAGGGCTGGAGGAGACAACCCACAGCCACATCCCAGGGCAGAGCCTGTGGCTCAGGCGATGCTGCAGCCGAGGGTGGGCTGAGCAGGGTCACCCTCCCACCCTGCCCCAGCTTTGCTGGCTCCACATCCCGTCCCTGCTGGGCTGGGTGGCTCTGGGGGGTACCCGGGCACAACAGGCAGCGAAAGGGAGGGCAGCTGCCTGTTGTGGCAGCTGTGAGCTGTCCCAGCAGCTCGGCTGTCTCATCTGGCTCCCCCCTATGTATCTTGCTCCTGATGGGAATCCTGCATCTCCTACATCGTGCTGGCTTGTGAGGAGCCCGTATGGATCAGTCGAGTGAGTTTAATAAAGAGACACCAATCCTTGGAGAAGCTGCCATGCAGTGGTGGTATTATTATTTTTATTATTTAGTGCTGTTATAAAAGTGATGCACAAGATCTAAATAAGAGGGAGAAGACAAATCTCTGCCCTCAGCATTAGTCACTGCTCAATTACAGCTTCATTCAAAGCCATTAATTGGTAGAAAGAAATGAGCCTGTGCAGTCACTCGAGCGCAGCATGCTATTTCCTTTCTTCTTTTAATACATGATTATGTTTGGGAAGCTTGAAAGTCTTTTTTAGCAATCATTTGGTAAAGCTGCTCTAATAGTTGTTAAAAGGCTAGGAAACAGTGCTGGTTAATTCTGGGAGAGATCACAGGGAGCCAGGGGAAAGGATATAAAAAATGTAATGGCATAAAAGAAAATGGTGAGTTGGGGCCGTGCAGCACCTAGAGAACTGCACGGAACGGGCGGTGATTCAGCCGGGCAGGGGAGGTAATTGGAGAGTTGTGTACCGGGAAGTTTCCTCCAAAGAGTTCTAGCAGTAAATGTACCCACAGCCTCGCCCCCCGCTGCTGGATGTCAGAACTGCCTGTCTGCAGAGCTCAGGCTGCGAGCACCTCTGGTACTTCAATTACTGAACATTATGATAGTGGGCAGCCTGAGTCCTCTGCTCCTTCTCCCAGCACTTGAGTCAGGCTGATCTGAATCCCACCCCCCCTCCTTGTCACTGCTGGCACAGATGGGAAACTGAGGCAGGAGGCCAAGGCACTGGCTGGAGGCCAGGCATGCAGGATCACTGCTGCTCTGCAGGGAGCATCCTTCTGCACCATGGTGAGCAGCGATGGGTGGCTGTGGGGACTGGGCACCTGGTGTGATGCCAGACAGTGCCTTGTGCTGACAGAGCTGATGGCAGCACTAATGGGCTGAAGATGAGGAGCTGGGAACCAGCTCTTCTGCCCTGGAGCTAGAAGCCCCTCTCTGTTGGGAGGAGGACTTCTATCAGTTGTCTAGAATTCACATATCTGCTTCAAATGCTCTGCAAACCTGTGTGTCTCAGCTGGGTGCAGAGCAAACTGCAATCCTGGACTTGGAATAATTTCAGCTGAGGGTCTTGGAAACAGGGAGTTCAGTTCCTTCCTTCCCCAAACCAAATACATCATCTCTCTGCAGGATGACACCTAATCTTTGTTTTTGCCCTCAGACCTAGAGCTCAAACCATGGTTCTGAACAAGATCAAAATAATTTCAGCTGGCCAACACTCACCATTTGACATTCCACCTGATTGAAGCGAAATTGGAAATGGTATTTATGATGAAGATTAGCTCATGGCCATTAAGTGGTCTGGGCTGAAGATGGATATTGGCTGTCAAAGCAGTGGTGGTGATTTATCTCAGCTGAGCATTTCCCAGCCATGTGGAGCTGCTGCCACAGAGCTCTTCTGGTGGGAGAGATCTCTGAATGTCTGAGCTGCATTTTTGCAGAGCTCAAGAACTGACCCCAAAACGCTTTTGCAAAAGCAAGAGGGGAGATGTTGTGTTTTCCCTCCCTCAGACCGGGCTGTCAGAATCACTTGCTACTGCAGCAACACCAAACAGGGGGGAAGAAAAGGAAAGGAAATTAATTCACAGAATGACAGCATCACTTTGGTTGGAAAAGGCTTTAAGATCATCACATCCAGCTGCTGACCCAGCACTGCCAAGCCCACTGCAAAACCCTGTCCCCAAGCATCAAGTCTACACATCTTTCATCCACCTCCAGGGACAGTGACACCCACCGACCCCACCCCCTCNCCCACCTCAACAGCATCCTTCCAGGGACCTGCAGAGAGCGAGCAGGTCTCCCCTCAGCCCCCTCTTCCCCAGGCTGACCCCCCCCAGTCCCCCAGCCGCTGCAGGTTGCCAGTTGCCCTGCCAGTGACTGTGGGGAGGGGGAGCAGGCCAGCCAGGCTGCAGCAGCCCAGGCGGGCATCACCTCCAGCACCCTCCCTCTGCTGTGAGCAGCGGGGATAGGGATGCTCAGACAGCAGCACGCAGTGCCTTCCCCAGACAGCTCCTCTCTCCCAGCTCTCAGGAGCAGGAGTTGGGGAGCAGAAACTGTTACTGCTTTTGGAATCTTTCAGAGTCACAATGTTTAAGGTGTGCTGGATGGGAAGAGCAATAACAAGCCTCTTTGTTGCCTTGTGTTTCCCTCTCCACCGTTAAGCCTGTCCTTCTGGGCGGGGAGGCAGAAACAGGCACTACACCACCCGCACCAGGAGCAGAGACCATGCTGAGATGAGCCCTGAGGAAGGACACGGCTGCTGGACCCCCCACCAGTGCTGGGGAGGAGGGAGGCAGGAACCACTCCTGTTCCCACCTCACTGTGCTACTGTGTCAAGAAGTATTTGTCTTGTCTTTCACATGAGATCAGGGTGCTGCAGCCAACACATTTCTTCCCATTTCTCTTAAAAACTGTTCATTTGCATGTCTGATGTCCCACACACCAGACCGTTGGCAACACTACTGCAGATTCCCACAGGAGAAGCACACCATCACTTAGATCATTTGTGCAAGAGGTTTCCAAGAGAGAGACTGTTCCCTTCTTCCCCACAGCAGCATTTTGAAAAATTTCCTACTGCATTTTTCTTTCAGAAAAACCCAACCAAGCTGCCCCAGGAGGGCTTTGCCATCTCTGCATTTACCCCAGCACAGAAGTCTTTTATCTTCCATGGAGAAAAAAAAAAATATTGAAGCAGCTCAGTGAAGTGCTGAGCAGACAGGCACAAGCCTGAAGATGGATATACAAGTTCAAACCTTTCAAACCCAGAAAATGAATCAAGATGACAACGGTCCCAAACCATCAGAAAACCTCAAACCTATGAAAAGCAGAATATCACAAGTTCAGACATCTCTAGCTCAAATCTCTGGAAACCATGAAGTGTGTTTTGTGTTGCATACAGACAAGCACCAGGCACCCATCTCCCAGAGGCTGCTGGCTGCCTTCAGCCCCAATCCCAATGGACAGAGGTGGGACACAGGCAGACAAGAAGGCAGAAGCTGCAGCGTGGGGGTCAAAACTCGCTACGCCCATGTCAAACCTTGCAGAAAAGCCAGGGAATCTACACCTACACTGCTCCCTGGGCCAACACTGACATCTCAGCAAGGGGAGGGGACAGCGTGGTGCTGCCAGGATAAGGCCTGGGGTCTCTGTTGTTTCCATAACTGGCAGATATGGGGGCTGTTTGTTATCCCTCTCTGAAGCATCCCCCAGATTTGAGGGATGCTGATACGCACCCAGAGCCACACGAAGCTTTTCCTCTTGGCTTTGGCCCAGGCTCACTCCCAGCGCCTTCCAGTGCAGAAAGCACTTTCAATGTAGAAGGTTTTTAATTGCTGTAAAGATGCTGGTAATGCCTCCCTTTGATTATTTCAGCAAACATAGTTATTTAGTAGATGTGCATTAATATTATTTATTGCCCTAGCTGAACCCTGACAGGCCAGGGTCTGGGTTTGTGCTGCTTTTGCACAGGGTAGCCCCCCAGACCGGCTCCTCGTGCTCACACACTGACATGAGGCACATGCAGGATCTGGCTCTGCGTTTCACTTCCAGTGTGCAACAAAAACTGTCTTCTGGCATTTTGAAGGCTGGAGCGAGCAGCAGATTTAAATAATCATCCATCACACAGGAAAACATTCGGCTGTAAATCTGAAGTAGAAACCTTAAGGCATGAAGCTGCACAAACATTTTGGCTGAAATCCACCATTAGGGTTGTCAGAGTAAATATTAAAAGGAGTTCTGTATTCAGCTAAAATATCTGTTTACAGATTTCTTTTGCTGAAGTCGCATATTGTACAATGAAATGAGATCTCCAAAAACATTTTTGTTCTAATAACTTTATAAACTCTGCTATATATTTTATGGAATTCGAATGTACGAGTAGTTGGCCCAGAACTACTTCTGCAGGAGATTATTGGGAGAAAACATTACCATATGTCAGTAGAATGGCAACATCCCATAGATACTCAAGAGGACGGCGGGCTCAACCCAGCTCTTGTGTTTATAATGTGGCAATATTTCCATAATTCATATATGGGTACCTCTGCTTATATAAGCAGTATTGCGGCGATGATTGTCAGAGACACTTACAGGGTTCCAATGAAAATAAAAGTTAAATTTCTCCTTACATATTTTCATAAGAGCCTGGTTCTGCTAGCACAGCTCCACGGTGAGGGATCACAGGCCACCAGCCCCATGCCCAGCGTGGCTACGCTGGAAAAAGCCAGTAACACAGGCCTGGCCCATGTGCTTTGTGTGCGCTTGCCTGGGTGGTCCCTCGTCAGACAGCGCTGACGCTGCAGAGCCAGCCTGCTTCCTGCAGCTCCGCGTTTCCATGGAGAGCTGGGATGGCCACGAGTTTAAACCATTTGGCCATCACCGTTTGAGGGCTTTCTGAAAGCACTTCAGCATTTGGTGTTCACTGACAGGGTTCTTGGAGGAAAGTAACGTTCCTCCTCTGAACACACGTGTGCGGTGCCGTCCCCAATCCACCATGGGCAGGCAGCAGGCAGAGCCTGGGAGGCTGTGGGATCCCCGGGCTCGGGAAGCGTTACAGACCTCCACAGGTCTCAGGCAGCTGACACAGAGTGGATCACGGTCCATAAAGCACCCGATCCAAAAGGCTGGGAGAGAAGCGACAGCCCAGTGCTCAGAGCAGCACACGCTTCCCTTACTTGGCACTTCTTAAGATGCTTTTTGAGCAAGACCAAGTCCTGCAGCTGCACATCATCCTGAACCCATTCACTACTGGAGTTCCTCACAAGGTATAAGCACAGAAAGATGACAACAAGAAGCTTAGTCAAACCTTTGTCTCCTAAAGGGATAAGTGGGGGGGTTTCCCAGCCCCCCCAGAGCGCACCTCGGCACAGGAGCTCCCAGTCATGTTTAGGCACATACAGACAGCTGTCCTGTGGGTCGCTTTTACTGTGAGAAAAAAAAAAGGCAGACATTTGTAACAACTAAAGATTAATAGTTATACAAGCCTCACCCCAGGAAAGCATTTTAAGGAAGGCTTTGTCACAGAAGGACTGTAATTGCACAGCTCATGCTATGCTATGCAAGAGCAGAGCCAGGCATTTACTGCAGGATAAAACATATACTAGAGACCACTGAGCACAGTCTGGATGAATGGATCAACTTTTCCCATAAAGCAGTAGCTGTACAATGTCAGGAATGACAGAGTAGGAACTTGCTAATACAGTTTTCAGCGAAGATATGAAAAACTAATTTGCTAATAAAATAGGTACAGGAAAGCACTGAGGGATCAGGTGAGAGGTGGGGAAATGGGAGATCCCGCTCGGATGCCAGGTAACTTCAGGGAAAGATGGACATTACACAACACACTTCATGGGGTGACAGGCTGGTGGCTTTGGGAGGATTGGCTGGCAAAGCAATGTAACCTCCGACACGGGGCTGCGGTGGGCAGGCACCACACAAACGCCTCGTGTCAGAGCTTTGCCCAAAGGGCTGGTTCGAACACTCAAGGAAGCAGCATCGAAAGGTGACCAGCATCAGCACTGGGGACTGGCAGGCAGCCCCTCTGCCCGGCGTGGGCAGGAGCAAAGTCTGAGGAGTTACTTTAGTTTGTCAGAAAAACTAAGCGGTTTCCTACCCTGGTAAGGAATCATAGAATCCCAGCCTGGTCTGGGCTGGAAGGGACCCCAAGGATCACAGAGCTGCAACCCACCTCCAGGCCTGGAGCTACACAAGGTTGCCCAGGGCCCCATCCAACCTGGCCTTGAACACCCCCAGGGATGGGGCACCCCCCCCCTCTCTGGGCAGCCTGTTCCAGCCCCTCACCACTCTCTCTGCAAAGAACTTCCCCCCAGTCTCTCCACTAACCCTTCCCTCCTCCAGCTTCACTCCATCCCCCTTGTCCTGCCATTGTCTGCCCTTTGATCAAGCTGATTCCCCTCCTGTTCTCTGCTCCCTTCAGGGACGGGAAGCGCTTAGCTTGGAATTGAGTGCCTTCCGTCCGACTCGTGTGGGATTGATATGCCCAATTAGTATCACTAATTAGTATCTGATCCTTTTTAATCAGGAAAAATTAGAGACTGGGAGATGTTCAAGTTACTTACTTGACCTTTCTGTGTAAATTCCAGCAGTTCCCTGAGGACAGAGCAGCTGCAGCCGCCGCTCCCTCGTGTCGCCTTGGACAAACACCTTTTGTGCATTGGGAATGAACAGCCACATCATTGTCACCCGCAAGCCCTCCAGAGAGGCCAGACCAGCATAACCCAGGCAATGCTTGCTGAAAGCCTGTCTTGCAGCGTTCCTACTTCACTCTTGCACCAGGGCGAGCTCAGTACGTTAATTTGTGTCTCTAGAAATAATTGTCTCCGAGATGGGAGCAAAGCAGAAGCCAGATCCTGGTTCCCTGTTTAGATTATCCCTATTCAAGAGACAGCCCTTTCTCCTACTTACTCAGCACTTACTAGTAGGCCAAAGCTCTCCTTTTAAAGACCAGGCCAAAACTTAAACCCTTCCCTGGCTTTCCAGCAAAGCAACAAGCGAATGGGATCTGATTTCTTCCTCAGATGGGGATCTGCTCCCACCCCAACACCACCCACCACTTCAGGAAAACTCTGCTGAAGCAACAGTGAAAGACACAAAACTGAAACGAGTGAGAATTTACCAGTTGTAGATGTTATTTGTAGATCAGGCCCCCAGTTGTAGATGTTCTGGGTCTCTTAAAAGCATCGGCAGAGCAGTGTGTGGGGCTCCTCGAGTTTGGATGGAAATTGTTCTCGTAAACAGTGGCTTTTTGGGGGGGAGAAACTACAAAACTCAGACCATTAAATTCTTCTTCCCTGAAGTTTCAGAATCATTCCTTGGCAAGAAAGGACTTTTCTGCTCTGCATTGCTTTTCAGTGACAGGAGTCCCAGGGAATGGTATCCAGCCGCTGCCAACAGGGGCTGAGACACCAACATAAACCTTGGGTGCTGTCTTAGGGCCTGGTAACCCCGACCTGACGTTAAAGTATGTGGAACATGAGAGCAGAACAGCTTCAGAAGTGCAGTTTACAGCACCCTTGTGATCAAAGTATCCAACTTCTCACCCCCTCACTGGGAAATGCTAATTAATAGGGCTCCCGTAGTACCCAGGGTTTAGGAATGGTAATGAGGATGGGCTGTAATTCAGAGATTAGCAAGATCAAAGGTGGAGTTGCTACGGAAGGTCAGATGGAGCTGCTCTCTGCAGCACCTTCTAAAACAGATCAGTGGCCTCCCTGGCACGAGCAGCATCCCGCTGCGATGGTTCTTTAGGTGCTCATGTGATCTCATCACCAACTGAACAATCGCGTTGGCTTCCCACAACACCGTCACTTGCCCTGCTAACACCAGCCAAACAAGAGCCGTGTTCTTACATCATGAAGCACTTGCCCACAAGGGAAAGTCGTTTCCTTGGGTGCAAGCTTTGGGTGTCACCAATGTTTGGCAGCTGGTGCCAGCCGGGAGATGGGGCCCAAAGCCATCGCTGGGAGCAGGAGCGTGGCCTTAGGGTGCTGAGCATCCCCGTGGAAGAAATCATCCCAAAGAAACTTTGGGAGACCCGCACGGTGAGAGGGTGGAAGAGGAGAGGGGCAAAGTGCTGCAGGGAGGGTAGTGAGAGGCACGGGGAGCGCTGCAACCGAAAGGGCAACAGCAGGTGAACAGTTCAGCGCGAATATCTGTTGGTTTTACACAACCTGACATGGGCTTCCTGTGACTCTGAGGTGAGAAGTTGTTCCTCTGGCCCGAAGAGTTTCATCTTCCAGCTCCTGTGTTGTGGGTAACCATAGAGAATACACAGCGTGCGCTTTCCCACTGGTAGCTGTTTCTAGTACCAGACGTGCCGGTGTGACGGCACCGGCGCTGGCTGCCTGTCACGCCACCCGGCTGTGAAATGCCAGACAGAGAAATGGCACTTTATTTTTGGTGCTTCTGCTCAATCAGATGGATCCAGAGTGAATTAGAAATCTGGGAGAACACGAGAGAGACGTGGAGAGAGGGAAAAGGAGATGGAGAAAAAAGAAACCCACTCCTCTTCTGTGAGAATTGGGAAAATAAATGGTTCATCCACACCCAGGGATTCATCCCCCAGGCTACAAACCGTGCTCAGGGACAGTACTCCCACACCCCTCAAATGTCACGCTTGCCCCAACACTCCAGGTTTTGAAGGCCCAAAGCAGTGCTGACCTTTCCATCAGCACTTCAGTTTGGAAAGAAAGATATTGGAGAGAGAAATCTACTTCATCAATGCCTTCTCCTCCCCTCTGCCAGCTGCAGCTAGACATAGACATGCAAAGATTATTCAGCAGCTCCTCATTTCACCCCCCAAATGATGGTGGTGTTTTCTCCCATGACCCCTCATCAGAGAAAGGTGGCAAACAGACGATGTCACTTTCTAAGGGACAATAAAACATCCTTTGGGGTGTTTTTCCATCCTGTAGCTGATGATGCCAGCAAAGAAAAAATGTTTGTTATCAAACCTCTCAGCCAGCAAGTGTCCTGTTGTTGGGTGACCTTTCTGTGCATCTGTGTTTGAGGACACACCTCGCTCTGGGCAAAGTACAGAAGAAGAGGGAGCAAAGACAAAGCAAACAAGTCCCCAGGGAGCTTGTGGGCTGGGTGGGTGACCCAAGGCACGTGCCTTGGGTGGCAGAAGGCAGAAATGGGTCTGAAAAGGTCCCCTAACTGGCTGTCAGGTAGCAGGAGTTAAAGACAAGGATGTTCCTTTCTGCTGTTTAGTAAGGGACCTGGACCAAGAAAGGCTCGCAAAAGGAGTTTTGATAGCCAGGGTACCAGTGAGCCACCCCTGCTCTGTTGGGTCTCCCCACCCTCCTGGGGCCACTGGCTTCAAGAGACCTTGTGTCCTGCAGCCAGGGCCAAGGTCACCGCGTTGCAGGTGAGTCTGAGGCCGTCACAGCTGATGCAAGAGCTTCCCCAAGCCTCCTGTGGCTTCTCAATCAGTTTTTGAAACAGCTGGCACGAACCAAGAAAACTCCACTAACTGACCAAAACCTGCTGACTAAACACCACAGCCCTTTACTCTGTGCCTGTGAACCCGGGCTGCAGAGACAGACAGCTCAGCCTGCACTGGACAGACAGACAACTCGGCCTGCACTGGACAGACAGACAGCTCAGCCTGCACTGGGCCGAGCAGACCAGCCTGTGCCTCGGCCATCGGGCTCCTCGTTAGAGCTGCTCCATCAGTACCCAGCCTGTGACAGAGCCGGGGGTTTCACGCTGTGCTGGTGGCATGACCCTGTGTTCTTCACCTTGTTTCAACTCATTATTTACCTTGGACCCAAACCCAGATCCTGCCTGCTGCTGCCTTCACCCAGGCAACGTTAATGTCGCCTGGAGTTCCCTGCTCTCAGCCTCAACCCACACACGCAGCCCCGTGCCTCAGCCTGAGGACACCCTTCCTGCAGCGTGGGGGCTGCTCCCTCAGCGAGCCGTGGTGCCCAAAGCCCAGCCTGCCTTTCAAGGGCAGCTGCTGTTGTACCCCCGCCCCGTTTATTTTTTTGTTTTTCTTTAATTATTTTTTAAAGCAAACCTGCAGACCCTCCAGGACATCCGGACAGATGCTGCTGAGCCACAGGTTGCTGAGCTCCGAGTGCTCCCACAAGCTCTGCATTTCCTGGTTTGGGAACAAGACCCCTCCGACTATCAGCAGTATTGATCACCCCTGTAATTAGCAAGCAGCCCAGCTCTCCCCACCTGTCCTGCACAGAACCAGGAGAATCCCCCAGGCTGTGCCCTCCACCCCTGCTGAACTCACTCCTCACTTCCCCATCCCAGGAACTCACACTGTATGCCTCTGCTTTATGTGTTTTCAATTAAACACAGTCAAATCTTCCATTGGCTATTTCCGCTGGCAGCCCCAGCCACTGTCCCAGATTTCTCCCTGCACACTTTAGCACTGGCACACATAACAACTCATTTTTCACTTGAGCAAAGAGTCTGAACACACTTTACATGGTGCAAAGACCTCAGCTTATCCTCAACTAAGCATAAAAGAATGACCAGTGAAAACAACGAGCATCCAGTAGTGTTTTAATTTGGCTTCTGAGCAGCTACAAGAACAGTCCAAAACCCAATTCCTTCTCAGCATTCCCTCCTGCCCAGGCTGAGGGAGAAGCTGCTTTACCTAGAGAGTGCTGCACGCTATTTTCCTTTCGGTAGTTCAGAAGTGGGTTTTTGGTTAGGTGCCTTCCCATCACCCAGATGAAGACATTAAACAAGTTAAGGATTTCTGTTCCCTGGAGCTGTCACCAAGAGAAATGTAATGGCTCTGGAAATAAGGAACAAGTGAATTGCTCCATTTCTTGCGGGAGATTAAATATATGCTCTCCAAAAATAGCTAATGTACATACTTTTCTCTGGAAAATGGAGACAACTTCCAAAATCGAAGGTGTCAGCCAGGGATAGAATGGATGCTGCAGAGGCAGCGCAGCCAGTCAATGGAGCTGTGAGCCATTTTCATAGCAAAACCCTGGCAAAACACACCCAGCTCTGGATATGATCGCAAACCCAAACCCTGCTCAGGCTCATGAAGCTCTTGGCCAAACCAAGCCAAAGAAGAGTGAGTTGCAGTGGGATGCTGCCTGGCCGTGGAGTTCAGACCCCAGTGGATGGGGAAGAAACAGCTCAGCACTTCTCCAAGGCTTCCCCTCAGCGCCCTGGGCGCACCCGCCGGGGCCACGGGGCAGCACGGCTGAGCAGGTGGTTTGCTGAGCTTTAACCTGGGGTTTACAGGCAGGAAGGAGCTGGATAAACACGGGAGCAAGTGGCACACAGCACAGGGTGCT
This sequence comes from Zapornia atra, assembly GCA_013400835.1. Lineage (NCBI taxonomy): Eukaryota > Metazoa > Chordata > Aves > Gruiformes > Rallidae > Zapornia > Zapornia atra. Next base: position 425,511 of record VZTU01028397.1, on the reverse strand, counting down.
GGAGGAGGCAGCAGCAGCTGCTCTGGGGCAGGCTGATGGGGAAAGCTGCCATCTCGCAGAAGAGCCACGGCTGTCTCGGGGAGCTGTGGTGGCTCACAGACAAGCTTTGGGTGAGACCCTGGGGAAGGTGATCCTGCTGGAGCAGGGGATGGCCTCTGGAGACACC
>VZTU01028397.1:372748-419819 GCA_013400835.1 Zapornia atra | reverse complement strand
CCCCCCCCCCCCCCCCCGCTGAAAAAGCCAGGCCAGCATCGCTGCCGGCTCGGGGCTGCAGGAGGGAGCAGGCGCAGCATCCCCTGCGCACGGCCGGGCCGCGGGCCCCCCGCACGTCACCTGCCGCCGCGGCGGGATGAAGGCACCGCACAGCTCCTGCCCCCCGGAGCCCCCCCGGCAGCGAGCGGAGAGCTGCCGGCAGAGCCGCCTTCCCCGGGGAGCAGCAGCTCCGCCGGTACCGGGTGCGTGTTCTGGAGTGCCACCTACCGGCACCGTCCCCAGGCCGGGCTGTGCTCACGCACCCGCGGGGCAGCAGCGCGGCTCGCAGCCGGGCGGAACCGGCCCAGAGGATGGGGAGCCCCGGCCCGGGCCCTGCCCCGGTGCTGCCCCCTCGGCCCGGGTGAGCCTGGAGCGGGGGACAGGGGAAGGGAAAAGCTGCCCTGTGCACCGCAGCCCCCAGCGCCCCGCGCCGGCTCTGTACAGATGCTCCACAGCAGCGGTGCCTTTAATGGGATTTGCTGTGCAGAAGCCAGCGGTCACTGCCGGGGGGTGGGGGTGGGGGGTATCATTTTGTCACCAGAACAAGCAGTGGCAGCGGGCTGTGAGCGGCCAGTCGCAGGTGCCTGACAAGTCCCACCTCTGAGTGCCCCAGATCCTCCTGCCTGCTCCTTGAAAACGCCTTCTGAGGCCAGGAACCCACACGGGCTGAATCCAGAGGAAAAGCAGAGCAAGCACACAGCCCAGCCAAGAGCCCAGGGAACAGCAGATCACAGCACAAAGTACTAATCCTCTCTGGGATGCAACAAGCTCTACCCAGCCATCTGCAAGCCGGGTGGGTTTCACCACGCAACATCCACCCAGCTCTTCTCCCTCTCACAGCCCCCCAAACACTGCCAAGGTCACGTCATTTTTGCCCCTTCCCAGGTGGGATGGGGAGCCAGGAGCAGCCCTGCCCTCACCACCAGCCTGCTCTGGGAAGGAGGAGCAGGTCCTTGCTCCAACATGTGCAGCAGGACCCTTGGCACACACAGAAATGCCCATGTGTGCCCCAACTCAGTTTCAACAACAGAATCGCTCCTAGAGAGGGGATGAGAGAGTCGGCAAAGCCCCCGAAGCTCATCACCCCTCTGCAGGGGTTGGGAACAGAAAGCCAAACCCAGCCAACCCCGAGCAGCCCAGCACCCCCAGACCATCACAGAGAGGGGTCATTGCTTCTTAAAAGCTGAACATGGCAGTTAAAGGCAAACAGGAAACTGTTCTATGGGATACAACCACAGGATAACAACTTCTAGCTGCTAAGCAGATAGTGGACTTCCCCAATTACTTTGCCTTTTGAAAATATCGTTCAATAAGTTCTGTTTTCCATGAGTATTTCTCACAACCCCCCTTTGCCCAGCAAACATATTTCTCAGGCAGTTTTACTACAAGAGAAGTGTCTTGTACTAGAGAAAACTCAGTTTTGTGCTTTCAAACACAAATATTAGCACAAGCAGCCTGGCTTCTATTCCTGCTTGGGCAACACGAGGTCTTTTCACCTCCAAGCATAGGTGCTGCAGGCTGAACAGCAAATACTGAATAACCACTGAAAAATACTCAGAATCAACTCAGGGAAAAAAAAAACAGGGGAAAATTATTATGCTGGTATTACAGGAGGAGGAAAAGAGAGTAAATTGGTAAAATTAAAACAAAGGTCAAGTTCCATGGGTTAGAGACTGGAAGGCACTTTCCAAACTGTTAAATTCCTGTGGGTCCAGCACTGCAGGTTGGAGCAGCTGATCTGTCTCCCATCGAGTACATTCTGGTCTTGTTCCACACAGGGGGAGCATTCTGCTGTCTTTTCAGTCCCCTTTAATCTGACTCAAAGGTGGTTTCAAAGCTGAGCATACCAACTTATCTGCAAAAAGGCTTTTGTTATTCTTTGCAGTTTCTAATTACACACAAGCAGTGGGGGGGAAAGCCATCTTCCAAGGATGAGCTGACAGATGATGTTCTTTTGAAGATACGTTCCAATTATCTTCTTTTCTCAGAAACCAATCGGTTTCAGGTGGTACATGGGGAGGTTCAGTGCCTTTGGTGGTAGGCAGCTTGGTTAAAGACGCCTTCATCGTGGTGGCATGGAGCTCCACAGCCATCACAAGCTCCCAGCGTTGCCCACGGTCACACAAAAGCAGCTCCCAGGCAGGCTGGGCATCGCTCCGGGCTGAGAGCAGGAACCCTGTGCAGAGAATTTGCCCAAGAACTGGTATAACATGGGGTCAAACCACCCAGAGCCATCGCAGTGTCTATGTGGAACCCAGCTACAAGCAAAGCTGAGCCGTGTCCCAGCCTGGGCTCTGCAGAGGGCTGGGGCTGAGGGGCTGGGAGGGACTCAGGGCAGCTCCTGCCCAGCTTTTAATTCAGTGCCACCCTCCTGCCACACATGCTGGCCAAAACATCCTATTTCATGTCACCTTTGAGGAAACATTATGATGAAAAACTATTTTCAGAAGGCAGAAGAGAATGTTTTTAAATGATAATTCAAGTTTCCTTCTCAAGTGATACGTTTTAACCCATGCATCCTTCTCACAGGGCTATGAAAGAGCTGGTTGGGATCCCCCATCGGCTGCTTATGACCCTTGAGCTTCCCTGTAGCTTCAACTGTGACCATGCACTCCACATGCCACCTGAAACGAAGCACTGCTGAGAGCAGCACTGAGTTTCTAGCATTCCATTTGAATTTTGACTTTTGCCTGTGGGCTCCCAGGACTCGGGCAGGACAGGACTGCTCCTCATGCCTCCTGAGCCAGAGCACAACCTCCCAGCACTGCAGTGATGTCTGGTGGGCTGCCACAAGGTTGAGCACCAATGCAGGTTCACTCAGTGGTCACCCATCCACCAGATGCTTGTAATGAAGCTTAAAAGCTTGTCCCCCACTTACAATAAATATTGTGCTTTGCTTTTAGTGTAATCCAACCTAGCTCAGGAGAGAGAAAACCTGGGAATGAGCACACTCATAAAACCCTGAGCCAACAACTAAGAATTCAGATGGGTTTTTTCCCCACGTATCTATTTAGGATCAAATAAAGAGCCTGGAGTTTTAAGATGCAATTTGAAGAGTTGGGTTCATGGTCACAGAAGAAGCAGCATGTCTTTCTATTGATTTGCCACCGTAACTCATCATCTTTTCACTGCTATCAACAAGACAGGAATAGAACAGACAGCTAAACAATGAGGAAAAGTTCTGCAGCTGCTTAAAGCCAATAAAATAACTGTATTATTGACGAGGTTATCAAAATGTCAGATGTGCCAGCTCAGCTGGCATTCTTCTCTGCCTTTTTGTCAGAGCCTCATTGGGAAGTAGAGCAGGCAAGCAGGGATGCCAGGATCCAGCTCCTTTCCCCACCTCATTGTTTAGGATATCTTTTTGACAACCAGCTTCCAATTTGCATCTGTACATAAATAAGGTGCATGCAGATTAACGGCCTTGTGGATTGGGGTTGGGCTCCTTGGGGCTTTTTTGGCATGCAGGACGCATGTCTCTGCTGCAGACACACACACGTGCTCTGCCTCTGCCCCCACAGCATGAAGCACAACAGCAGGCTTGTGAAAGAGTATTCCATTTCTGGGCTGAGTTGAGGGTTTATGCTGCTGCTCTGCACAGACACTCCTAAGAGGAGCCCAGGCAAGGCGCACGATGGATGCGCACTCCGCTCCTGCCCACTGCAGAGGCTCCTGGTGCAGCCACAAAGGATGGCATTGTGCCACATCCCTGGCAGGATTTTGGCAGATCCCCATCCTTCCACTGGCTGCCCTTGCACCCCAGCCAGAGGGATCAGGGAAGCCAGACTCACCCAGCCCAGCCAGACAGAGCTGACTGACTCTCCTGCTCCGTGTCGCTCACCTCATTTCGATACGTAACCAACCCAACCCAACCACCCAGCCCCATGGAAAATGAAGATGCCAACAGGACACGCTGCACCTCTGCTGCAGGAGCCCCAGGATTTGTGGTTCCCAGCACAGGTCTGTCTGCTGCGAGCCCTGGCAATAAATGTGGCATTGCCTTGGCAACATTTTTTATACTTTGATTAAGGAGCAACTGATGCAATATTTCAGGAGACAGGGGAAAAAAAGAAAAGAAGAAAAAAAAAGGTTTGATACTGAGAAAAACATTCTGGCTGTTCTGTATTGTCCTTGAGGACTTTGCTGTGTGCCGTCACTAACTGCTTAGCAACAGATTGATAGTGGCTTGCAAATCAATCTTTTCAGAGCAGAAAGCACAGTATACAATGCTGCATGTTCCAATTCAAGAGATGCTATTGGGAAGCTATATAAGCATCAATTATGGTTTTTTAGATGTAGTTAATTATAGCAGGGAGAACTCTGATCACAAATCAGCTTTCCTTACTCCCCCTTCTGCCTTTTAAAAATCACAAGAGAATTACTATAGATTAGCAAATTAGAAATTGCAAAAATGTAATTATCCAAAATTAAGATGAGTTGGCAAGCGCTGTTTCTGAATGGGTTTGTGCCAGAGAAGTGAAAGGAAACAAGTCTATTCCTTCAATGGGGTTCTATTCCCAAAAACGTACACAGACATCAAAACAGAACAAGTGGACAGCTCAAGTGCTCCAGACTGGGGAGGAATGAAGGAGAGTAAACCCACAGCACAGCAGACGCCTGCGGGGAGTCAGGCAGCAAAGGGGCCACGCTGGCCCCCAGCCTTCAGCTGCCTGAGGGACCAGGGCCTGAAGTGGGCATGAACCCTGCCCCAGGGACCTGATGGGACCCCCTTGCTGTTCATCCTCATGTTGGCTCGTGCTGTGATGGCAGCCAATATGTAGCAGGTCTGATGCTGCTGTGAACGCTGTGGGGCTGAGAGTGATGGAGGCAGCACCCCCAGTACCCGCCACACCTCACCCACGTGGCCAGGCACCTGCCCGAGCAGTACCAGGACCCGTGCAGCTTTGGCTGGGCTCAAAGCCTCAGCTCCCTGCCACGCCTCAGAGGCCTCCCAGCCAGAAAGCCCCTCAGATGCCCCGTCTGCCCCTCTCCACAGCAGTGCAAAACACAGGTTCCCCAGCCCACAGCCGAATTTAAACTCAGCCAAAACCTCAGCGAGGGGTACAGGTGAAGCCATCCCCACACATCCACCCCTTCAGCCCCGCAGGCTGCTGGCCAGTCCCTCCTCACCACGTCTGCTTGCTGGTGCCTTGGCACATGAAGGAAATACAGCAGGAAAGTTTCCAGCAGCTCAGCAAACACATCCCAGCCCCTGGCTGCTGGGAGCGGCGATGGAGACGGATGCCGGGACGGCAGGCAGGAGGAAAGCTGCACATGCACTCAGGCTCAGACCTTCCTGAGCAGCTCCTTGGTCCCTATCAACATTACTCTTAAAGTGTGAACATTCAGTGTCACAGAAGGAGAGCAGAGAAACTAAGCGAGTCCATACACCAGCATGTACCTGGTGAGCACGTTGGTACCTTCTCCAGGGTTACATGGAGGGACACTCGGGGTGCTGTACCCCAGCTTGCTCTGCGCAAACCTGTTTGCCAGCCAGTGAGCTGCTCCAGGAGGAGAAAGGCCCGTTCTCCTCTCCCCAAGGAAGTCACCCCATTGCAGAAACCAGAGCAGCAGCTCAGAGACACACTCTGCCCTTGGTCACTGCCTCTGACTGCAGCGTGAGAGAGCAAATAACATGTTAAAAAAGCGGCCGAGAGGGAAAGGCAGGAGAGAGCCGGGGCACAGGCACACTGCCTCCCACTGTCCCAGCACGGGATGCTCTGCAGTGGTGGTCGCTGTAGCCCAGCAATGACTGCAGCTCTACGTGCAGCTACACCGCAGAGGGACTGCGACGCGCTGGGCACGTTGGCAGAGCTCTCCAAGGAATGAGAGTTTACCTCCTGGGCAGGATGCAGTGAAACCCAGCCAAAAGCCAGCAATTTCAGAGAGTCTAAGTGCCCAATCCCTGCTGAGAGCAGAGCACAGCCCCAAAAGCTTTTAGGAGCCCGGGTAAATCCTATCTAAAAGCCCAACGAGAGATGCACAAAGTCCCTCTGGAGCGGTCCAGTTCCACATGCTGCCAGGATGAGATTTCCTCCAAGCACCCTGGCACCCCATTTCCTTGCAAGGAAAGCACCACACCGCTAATACAGCTCTCTTTATGCATGATACATCAGTCATCTAGCACAGAATATGCATTCCCCAAATTGCTGCAGTGGCTGTGCCCCACAAGTCACTGTCAGTTCGAGGACCGGCTCACCTGCAACTCTACAAGCAAGGGCAGCTTTACACTCTGAGCAAGTATTATTTTTAATACATCAGATACACTTGTAATGAGAGTTTGAGAATCTAAATGCTATTCCCCTTGCTGCAAGCACCAGGCAGGCACACTGAAAGGGACCTTCGGAGTGGCACTGAGGAATATCCTCCCCAAGAGCCATCAGCCTGAGACAAACCTGGCTTTGCAAATCCAGACCCCGCCTCTGTAAGCCTACCAGCTTTTTAAGGTAAAAAATGGCTGTGTTGGCACCCGGTGAAAGGAATAGAGTCAATCTCCTGTCTGATTTCTGAGTGCTGCCCTGAATGCCTCACGGCTGCCAGAGTGTTCTGGAAACCAGGCTGTCTAATGGGGTGTTTCATCCATCCCGCTTTTGGCTGAGGGAGAGCCATGGAAGGGGCATTGGGACACACTGAAACCTCAGCCAGTGCCTAAAGAATTCAACAAGTGCACCTACATCCAGACCCCACCAGCTTTTTAATTCCTGAAGGTTTTGGTGGTTGGTTCAAGTTCTGGCTGATGAAGAGTTTGTCTGAAACACCAAACTAATGAGAAGTTGCAGTGCAGGAACATGAAGGAATCTCATCCAGGCACGTGTATTCAGAAGGAATTTAGTTTCTCCTTCGGAGTCTCTGCTGGTTTAAAACCTTGATAATTGAGATTAAAAGCCTCCCTTTCTGGACTGCATCTTATCACGATTTCACATCTCTCCAGGTTTCCAGAATCCCTCAACTATATCCCTTTAAATTCCATGTTAATAGAATTTAAAATTAGTCCCCATTGGGAACTAAGTAGAAGGCAAGTAATTTAATGGTCAGACAATTAACAGCTCTGCATTAACTAGAGCTTCTGAACAACAAATGCTCCTGGTGAAGCCAGCAGGCTGTCCTACCCAGCATCCTTTCCCTCTCCTGGAGGAGCAGCCAGAGTCACAGATCAGCACTGTCACTGAGAAACCCCAGTGCCACTCCCATGCAATGACTAAATGGTGATATTTTTATTTATTCCCCCCCACCAGACAGGAGCAGCTTTGCAGGCTTCCTCTGCTGGATCCTCTCTTAGTAACTTCTCACTCATTTCTCACATTGGATAACCGTATCCGTGCCGTTCTGACATACTCTCATTGCAGACTGGGCAAAGCACCATGCCTTCTGCAGCAGGCAAATGCCTGGTCATGTCACAGTATCAATTCACATCAGTGCTCGAAAGGGAGTTTCCATCCACCCTGGATGTTTGGGAGCCATGGAAGTGCCAGCATTTTTAAACACAGAAGACATCCCATGTGGATGCGAATCGAGCAGCATAGCTGCACCTCATGTGGGTATGCAAAACCACTGCTAAAACGTAAAATAAACTCTTCTGGAGAGGCTATTACTGAGAGCTGCTTCTACAGCAGAGGCTCACTTTTATCTCTCAGGATCCATGACTGTTTCTAGCCTCCATTAACTCAGCCACACCAGTGGAAACACAGCACGTTTCCTTCAGGGATCTCCACAGAGGGGGAACCATTTGACCAACCTTTTCCCAAAAGGTTTCCCCATGTTGGGCATGACTTCAGCCCAGCACCTTTAGGAATAACACCCTCGTCTGCTTGTATTCAGATCCAATACAACATGATCTTGTTTCCTAGAACATGTTACCACTCCTCATTTACCATGCATCAGAGTTTGGTATCGCAACCCGCAGCCTGTCAGCCCAGGCTGCTCGGGATGGGTCCAGCCCAACCACGACACGATCCAACCCAGCAATGCCCTGGGAGCCACCACACATCACACTGTACTTTGCTTTTTAAAGTCTCATTCGGTGTGTTATGTCTTATCCAGGAGGGAAGGTTCATTCAGCATATTTGGTCCATTTTTCCACCACTGATGCCCTTCTTCCTACTTGGTTTGATGGGTTGGCCTTAGGATGGGTGTTTAGCACGGATTTTCCCCTATGTGGGAGGGACAGCACAGTCCTGGTGGAGTTGTATTTGGAAGGTTTGTACAGATAGAAGTGGCAGACATGTAATAAAATTATCAAAGAGAGCAGCTGAAAACATACTCCCCTTCTTCTGGATGCACAAGAAGCTGTTTGGACAAGACCTTAACTGACTTAATGCCAGGACAAGAACGTGACTTGTACTATTTAATTCATACAAAACAATACTCTATTATTTTCCTTATATTCATTATGCCTCAGGAGATGCCGTAATTACAGGTTGCAAAATTATAATTAATGATGACTAATGAGGAGGGAGGAACCAAACCAAAACAGAACCAACACCTGCTATCTCAGCCTCAGACCCCACACACCTCTGCAGTGACCTTTCGTTAGGGAGCTTCACCCCAGCGTAGGGCACAGCAGCACCTTCAGGGCAGCTGCTCTCCACTGATACAGGCATTTTTGGGTGAACATGACATCATCTGAAACGTCAGCACACCCAGGCTGAGCATCATGGTGCTCACCACAAACCACGGGGGGGTCAGAGAGCTGCCCCTGGGTGAAGGCTGGGCAACATCATGGAAAACAGGTGAGTTTTGTACAGCCACATTGCAACTTAAGGCAGCACATCCTATTTCTCAGCTACAGCCAGGCAAACCTTTCCTTACCTGTGATGCTGGACCAGGCTGAAGCACAGCACAGCGACTCCTCCTGCTCTCCACTGGCAGACACCTGTGGAAGGACAGAATGTGAGCACAGGGCCCTACACAGCCCTTCACATCCATATTCTACTACCCTACAGAAGGGACAAAGCACATTTCAGGTGCTGAGCTGCAACTGCAACCATTCAGTAATTAGCTTGACACCTTCAGTTCATAATTAAGTGGTACTGGAGCTCCTAATTGTACATGTGCACACAATGGGAGATCACTGAAGCACAGCTGAAACAGGCCTTCCCTTAAAAAAAAGTAAACAACTGCTTTTTGATAGCACAAAGCTCTGTCACACTCAGAACATGAACATGTATTTCCTAAATGTGTTTCATCACCAAAAAAAGCCTCCAGTGCAGCTTTTAATGGTTTCTTACTTGGCTGGTCACAAGGAGCCATTCCTTCAGCCTGGGAGAGGTGGTTCTCCTGTCTTTAACTGCCATAAGGACATCCCCTCAACACCTCCAAGCACTAATTACTGCCCTGTCAGCCCCCCCAGCACTAATTACTGCCCTGCCAGCCCCGCTGTGCACAGCCCACACAGCAGCAGCTCAGTCCTGCTGCCCAGAAAGCACCTACCATGGTCCCTAGATCTCCACCAGTGACAGTCTTCAAGAAGCAGGAGCAAACGACTCACCACAAGTCATAGCACCCAAAACCACACCCCAAACCACACCCCTCCAGCCCCTGCCATTTAAACCCGCCCCAGGGAGCTGCCCCTGGGTGCCCCCGCCCCTGGCTCCCAGTTCCCCTTCGTCTCTGCTGGGGCTGCACCAGCAGCACTTGGCTCCAGCAGTTTTCCATCCCACTGGCTGGTTCAGAGCAGGCTCCCTCACCGATCCTCAGAAGCGTTGCTTTTCTCTCCCCCCAGAAGCCCACTCTCCCCTGCAGCACTGCCGTGCTTCTCCCACAAGTGCCTCCTTGATCCTGAACCAAACCATCTCCGTGCTGCTCGAGGCAGCGCTCCCGAAAGCAACCAGCCAGCCTGGCTTCTGGGTTTCCTCTCAGCTCTCTCCCTGCTGCATGTAACACACTTCAGGATGAAGAGCTTCCACCACACATCCCGTGCGGAGCGCAGAGGTGTTTCTTACCTGCCTTGCTGGTCTGCTGCTGATGGGAAAGCAACTGTGTTAGAAATCTCCTTAGTGCCTTGCAGATGAGTGAACATCCTCAAAGGCAAGCCTGAAATGTTAATTCTCCATGGCATGTGCATTAAAAAGGAGGATCTCAAACTTAGAAAGGGGAAGCCTGTGCTGACCTCATGCCACAAGAGCAGTGTAACTCCCAGGATCCGCTGGCAAGGATCCAGCGACAGCTTTGGAAAGCAGGACTTAGAGAATTATAATCCATTCCTTATCATTTCCTGCTCCTTCAGAGCAGGAATGGCCTGACAGACCTCTTCCAGTCCCTTCCAACCTGCCTTCCCATGCTGCAGTGATGGAACATCCTGGTGCTGTGCCAGAGGCTGCTCTTGGGCCGCAGGAGCCGGTCTGGCATCACACAGCCACCCTCTGTGAGAGGAGCTGCAACAGCAGAGCCAGGGGAGCTATAACCCAGGTGTCGAGGCAGGGAGAGGGGTGCTTGGCACAAGTACCACTGATGGGCTCTTAGGAAATTATAAGGAACGGATTATAATTCTATAAACACCTCGTAGGTCAGCTTTCGTCTCATGGCAGAGCCATCGCCCTCCTCTGCTCCCTGTTCCCTGACTCCTCTGGCTCCTGATGGCAGGAGCTTTGTTTCTCACGATTCTTCTTCTACTGGCAGCAAGTGCCATTTATAACTCAGACAGGCTGTTTCCATTTTTACTTAGACCCAACTCCATTGGTTTCTGCAGAGAAATTCCTGAACTGCTCAGGCAAGAGGAAAACTGAGCATCTCTGACTCCCTACGTGTCAGCTTATGTAACCTGAGGACTTGGCCCCTGCTCTTCCTCCCTGCTTTCCTCCCCTGGGGTGTGAATTAAACTCTTGGGATGGAGGGAGATATTTTTTCCAGTGTTCCATCTTTTTTGATGGTGCAAAATGTACATCTGAGGAATAAGAAAAGGCAAATGGAACGAGCTTGGTGCAAATGTAGGAGGTGATAAATGGGCATATAATCAATTTTGCAGGAGGAAAACTGACTTAATGTGATGCTGCATTCAGAGCTGTGTAAAGCAGCTTCTTCACTCCAACCCTGCAAACACCCTGCTCTCCATCCTTCTGCCTACTGTACCTCACCTGGCACCTCGGCATCCCATCCATGGCCAGTGGGAGGGCAGGTGATGTTTGGGTGCAGAGCGGGGCAACACGGTACCTCTGTGTCTGGCCTGAATCTGTAACTTCCTCCAGCCCCCCTGCTGCTGGCTGCCAAACTCACAGAGCATCAGCAGCGTGGTGAACACTCATTACATCTGCCTTTCATTCTCACTGAATCCTGCATGGGGACAGTCTAACTCCCAAACTTCCCTCTGAAGCTGCAGCCTCGTGATTTGATAAGAGAAGCAGGAACAAAATCGTTTCTCTCCCCTGAAAATGAATAAGGGTTCAGCACTACGTGATAAACCTGGCTCGACCGGTGTGGTCCCAGCAGCTCCTGCTGCTCCCGCTGAAAAACACAGGTAAATAAAGGAAGAATAATGGCAGCATCCCCATGAATAGGTCAGCACTTCCCCTTGAGTTGTAACAGAAATAGAGAGGAGCATAATCTGAATGTGCTTTCACAGGTGGGTGTGTAGGAAAGAGCCTGTCCCACCGCCAGAACAGATGAAAAATGACTGTGTAGAAGCAGAGCTGGGGGTGGGGTGTGGGGGGAGCTGCTGGCTGCTTCTGGAAAATTCCAGCACATGTCCCTGCAGAACCGGAGGACATCCCGGTTTTTTGGGGGAGGCTGTTGCAGTCCTCAGCCCCCCCTCGTGCCCCCGGGCTGTCTCTGGAGGATGTGTGCTGGCCTGGCCCGTGCCACAACCTCATGGTGTTGGGGGTCTGCTCGAAATATGTGTTTTGAGCAGGGCCCGTCCCAGGGCAATGTGCTGAGGTGGGATGAGGCTGCTGGGCACAGGAGCTGCAGTGGACCGAGTGAGCTTGCAGGACAGTGAGGGGGGGCTCAACAACAGAGGAAGAAGGAAATTGGGGGAACGAACTCAGGGGCTTTCCACAGACACTCCTAATTGTTTCATGTCTAAAAAACCGAGTGAAATGCACTGGGAGATGTTATGTTTGGAGGAAATCACAGCAAGTACCAGTTACCTGTGGAACTGGATGTGCTGAGGGCATTTTTCATCCCAGGACTTCGGGTGGAATGAGGTGGAGTGACCAGCCTCAGCCCTGAGAAACCCGCCCATGGCAGATGCTTTGGCTGAGAGGCTGGCACAGAGCAGTAGAGGACATCAAGGATCTGCACTTCTGGGTTTAGTTCCCAAGTCTGGCCAGGCTTCAGGTTAGATTTAAGCTTTCAGACTGGAAGGAAGACTTTGCCTTTGAATTTTGGTGTTGCCTGCCGTGGTTCTTAATGAAGGCAGCACCTCCTCACCTGCTGAGTGCAGAATCAGCCCAGAGAGCTGAGTGTGCACAGACTCTCAAAACCCAGGCTTTCTCTCCAAATTTCTTGCTTTCTTACATGTAAGGGTGATGGAAGTGCTGTTCTCCATGGTACCCACGGATCAATGGCAGAAGCTTTGTTACCAGAATGACTCTGTGTCTTGGATGGAAACAAGGTGGCAGTGCCGGAAAAATAACTGAAAATATTTTGTTTAAGAGACATTTTTAGGTGAGCTGATTGTCTTTTGCATGGTATTAACTTTTGAATCTTTCTGCTGCTCTTCTTCCATTTCTCAACAAAGCCATTAAAAGCTTTGGTTTATGGTTAAAATCCCTGGGCAACAATTTTAAATAAACTATCAATGCATCGTGAAAAACAGTGATTAATAAATGCTCTCCATGTGTTATTGCTACCAGCTCCCATTTGAAGCTAACTCTTACCGTCTCTGCTGGTTTCTGCATTTCCACAGTACCCATTCACATACAGAACCATCCGTTTCACTGCCCTGGGCCCGGGCATAACGAGTTCTGTAGACCCCAGAAAATCAGGAGCCTGAGCCCTGGAAGGCTCCAGGATCCTCCACTCACTCCCTCAGTATTTCAATCTGGAATATTCCCCACAGAAACACCCTGTATCCACATCCCTGTGTCAGAGCAGAGTTTTCCTTTGAAGCACGCCAGGAATTTCCCTGCTGTGCAGAACTGGTACCTACAGAGAGGAGACGCCACTTCCAGCCAGGGCCTATCAATTGTCCCCCAACCGAAGGAGAAAGGGGCTCACCCTTGGCAAGCCATGACGCTCCCAGCTCCCTGGGAGAGCTGATTGTACTCTGGGTGGGGCTGCGGACGCAGCTCTGCTGCCCCTGGTACCCCCCTGGTGCCCCCCTGGCACGTCCTGCGCCCACGTCGGCGTATGATGGCACGGCACGCTCTGGCTGCAGCAGGGAACTCCTTGGATTGCTGATCAGCCCCAAAAGCTGTTTCAAGAGTTTTATTCTTAGACACCATGCTCCTGAAGTTCATGCTGAAATACCCGCTCTGTTTGCCTGCTGCCTTGTCACTGACAGCCTATCAAGGGCAACCAAGAAAATTCCCTATCAGCTACAACAAGCCTTATGCCAACAATAATTGCTGTCTTTACTAACACAGGCAAAGTAACACTGCCAGTCGTTCTGAGAAACACATACTTTCCACTCCTCCCTGAGAGATGTGCCATGGAGAAGTTCTTTCTGTTATACTGTGTTTGGGGTCTTTTTAATTTGAGCTATCAGTGCCAGAAGATGCATTTGTGGCAACCATGCTACTTGTATATTTGGTATAAATATGGGATATTTTGTAGGGGTAAGATGCAGCTTCATGAAAATGCCCAGATTTTAAAATTTATTTTATTTTCCCCTATCTTTCTGATTCAGGCTTGATTTTTGTTACAAGATCAGGGCATCTTCAGGCAGAATTCTGCACTAATATAATACTGATATGAACGGTCACATTTCTAAGCGTCGACTCCGTAAAGGTTTTACTATTTTATGCACTTTGCTTTCTCTCTGCTCTCCACTTAATGGGGGGAATAAAGGATGCCCTTTAAGAGAAATTATGGATGGCTGCCTGTCCTGCTCCAAACAGGTAATTTTCTAAGCAGCCAGCAACTGCAGCTTGAGTTACGCTGCTGACGACTATTAGATTGACAGGACTGCAAGAATTTATTCTGGGGATGCAGAATCACAGAGCTGTAGGGGTTGGAAGGGACCTCCAGAGATCATTGGGTCCAACCCCCCTGCCAATGCAGGGTCGCTAGGACAGGTCACACATGATAGTGACTTGTGGGCTGTGCTTCCCCTTGAAACATCTAGTACTTACACACTGTTTTCACTTCTGATCTAATTAATTGTAGCCACTTAAAAGGGAACTTAAACACTGTATTTGTCACTTCTAGCTATTCCACCTTCCAGGAACAGTAAATGTGGAGCTGGGTGCCTTTACCTGCTCTGGAGCTGGGTGCCTTTACCCACGCTGGAGCTCGTCCCATGCTGCAGCTGGCACAAAAGTTGTGGATTCTCAAAGAATTAACCCATGGGGAAACGATTCCAGCCTGAGGATTGACAGGCACTCATTATTTTTACATTAGATGAGATTTTACCTTAGATGAGACTGTATCTGTAGTGGGGTTTTCAGTGGGGCTTTTGCTGGCTTTTGTGTGGGTGGGTTTTTCTTATTGTCCCTGCTACTCAATATTTTATAATGTCATTTTGTAAGACACTGGGGTAAGTTAGCGTGCACACTGCTTTTGCAAACCTTATTTCCTGAAGGGATGTTTTCAGCCTTGACCAAGGAAACCCATTCCTGCCACGACCCACAGGAAATTAAGCACGATATGAAGACAGTGGAGCCTTGTCGAGCTTTCCCTGGTGTGTGGTTATTGAGGCCAAAGCACACTTCAGCCTCAGCAGCAGCTCAGGTAACTCTAACATTTATTTCCAGCACATATAATTTACCATCTGTGAATTGGAAAAATGCAGGGAAACATGTGATGAAGCCCAGAGGGAAACAGCAGTTTTCTCTGGATCGGAGTGGCAGACCAAAAATTTTCTGAAGTGTAGGAAAGAATGAAGTTGGAGGTGTTGGAGAAAAGCAGTAGTAACCTGTATGTTCTACATAGAGTGTGTGTATATGTTTGGTAGAGGAGTTATTTAACATGGCTAAGCATCTTAAACAAACTCCCTTAACTAAACTGAAGTTCTGTTTAGGAATACGTCCTCTGGAAAGAAAGCATGTGGCAGAGGTTGCCCCGGTATAGGTTGGTCCTTTGGAGATGTAGCATGATGTCCTGAGCACTAGAGAGGGCTGAAGGAGGCAAAATCCAGCTGAAGGAAACGACAGTGTCCCTTCTGATCAGAGACAGGGGGAGGCAACCAGCCCCTAAAGCACATGGCAGAGTATGTGGTATGGAAAAGAAGGGGTAATGAAGCAGGATCCAGCTGTGCTCGGTGCATCTGGTATCTCTTTCTCTGAACTAAGAGATTATTTTTTGATAAGGCTACTTAAAAAAAAACCCCAGGAATGAGCCCCAGCAGTGTATTTTGAAAGTTTAGGGTAATTGGAAATGATTTAAGGAGATTGTAATTTACCCTGCAGTGGTTAAGAGTGTACTTAGAGTACACTTGCCACGCTAAAAAGCACGCAGGAGGCACGTATTTTCATAGTCTGGGAAAGAAATGGACACATTAAGGTTAACTAAAATTGGAATGACTTCATTTGCTTTTAAGTACTTTAAAGGTAAGCTATGAAAATTGGAGTGTGCCTCATCTAACCAAAGGCCAGGGGCGGCCTGGCTGAGGGCAGGAGAGCAGGATGATCCCAGAGAAGAGCCACGACGCTCTTGTCAACTGCTCTTTAAGTGCTCTAATGAGTCGTGTGTGAATATTTTACAGATGCAGTCACTTAACCATGAGGGATAAATGTTTGCTCCAGATCTCACCAAAAAGTCAACAGAGTAGGACAACAGTGCAGGCCTTCCCAGTGCCTCTGTCGTCAGTCTCCTGCGTCAAAACAATCCCAACCTCATCTTCACGCAAGTCCTTATGGACAACTGCCAGTGCCCGATGCTGACAGCTAATAACCTCAGCCCAATTAGCCCCCTCACCTCCCTTAGTCCAGGAAGGTTTTGGGACTGTGCTGCGGTAATCCAGGGGTGGGGAATGAAGCGGGGACCCAGAGCGCTGGCTCGCATCCTGACACGAGGACACCTATGCTCTGCTGTTTGCTGAGTGCTCACCACTGCTCTGCAACACATTTCATTTGAGTTAAATACATTTTTTTGACCTCAAACTTGACTTTCTTCTCATTTCAGTTGCTCATTGATACCTGAATCCATATAAACTCTCAAAGTAAAACATTTTCAAACAGGTTTTCTTGGGTATTTAAAAAACCCCTCAAAGCCAAAGGCCTCCTGAGAGAAACACGAGTCTCTCAGCTGCCCTTAGTCCCAAATAGGTTCCAGTCACTTGAACAGAAACTTCCCACCCGAACTCTCATAGTCACATATGTCCTTCATCTCTTACAGGGCAAACCAGCTAGAAAAAG
Source organism: Zapornia atra (assembly GCA_013400835.1). Taxonomy (NCBI): domain Eukaryota; kingdom Metazoa; phylum Chordata; class Aves; order Gruiformes; family Rallidae; genus Zapornia; species Zapornia atra. Next base: position 403,329 of record VZTU01028397.1, on the reverse strand, counting down.
GAATTCAGACGTGTCCTCTGGACGTGAGGGTGACAAGTAAAGATTTGAAAGGGAGGAGCTTTCCCTCTCCAGCTTTTTGAGTCTTTTCCTTGTGCAGATAAACCAGGCATCTCTCAGCAGTTCAGTCAGCCTGGACACTTCATTAAAAGCAAATAATGTACATTTTCCCATAACTCATTATTGCTCAACCTGACACCAATTCCATACATGTAATTGTGAATATGTAACTATCGTAAATAATTGGGTTAGTAACCCCTTTTCCTAAGCTGGGGGAAGGCACAGCATGCATGGCAGCAATCAGAATAGAAAACAGACCATCCAGGAGACGCGGATGAACTCGCTGCCTGCACACATAAATAAGGTTCTTTTTGTTGTGAGAGCTTTTCTTCCCCTGTTCCTGGAGCCTTAGCCAGGGGGCTGCGCTGCCCATGACACTTTAACTGGAAACCAAGCTGTTTTAGGTAACCTGAAGATATTTTCATGCCAGACCACGTAACAGAGAGGCTGGCAGCGAGCATTTTGGAAGGACTTGGCATCCAAGCTGGTTATCACGGCATTTTTGCTGATCAGTAAACATGGTGTAATTTGTGTCATGATTTGCAATTAAAAACTTATTAACAAAGTGCAACGATAACAAGAGGGATAAAATGCCAAGATGTGGAATTGCTTAATTATGTGAAATAGTTCTACCAAACCCCGGGCTCTGCGGAACATTTTTTTCCTCTCTCTAATGAACAGTCAGTTCTCTCTGAATTCTAATTAGCCTCAATAATGTTGATCCCACTCAAGTATTAGTGGCAGAAAATGCAAGGCGAATGTTTCCATTAAACAGCTGCCTTCAGGTACAACCGTGCTGTGCAGGGCGTACAGCGAGCCGCAGAACATCCGTGTCCCAGGCAGTCTCCGAACAGGATTGAGCTGCCTTCAGAGGACAGGAGGGCACCTGCCATGCAGAGTGATCTATTGTCACATCTAGCGTGTTGCCCAATCTATACCTTTCAAGCAGATTAAGCCTGAGAGCTTATCCAGACCTGTTTTAAAGCCTATTTGATCTTGAAACAGGACTGAAGAATCTAACAAGAAGAGGCTTGTAGGAGGTTTTCTTGTTTAATCAACATTGGAAATGCAGGAATTGGAAACTCAAGAATAGACCCCCTTCAGCACCTTCCTTTTGCCAAGATTACAAAGTACTGAAGTATATGAAAATGAGAAGATGACAACTCTTCTAATCTGCCAAGCCTGAACTGCTCCCCGTCCCCAGCCATGAACAAGCAGATCAAAATACGGCTCTTGGGAAAGTTCTGGTAGTTTTTGCATTCCAGATGCCAGATGCCTCATCCTTCTCTCTGCGGCGCGTTTCTTCCTTGCTCAGCAGAAGAGCACTAGCCTTGTTACTTCTGCTGATCCCCTTTGCTTCAGCATTCACAGAAGCTGCCACCCTCGGCGGTGGTCACAGCCCCCATCCCCTCTCGGCACTGCGGACGGACCAGTCCAGCCGCACGCTGACCCAGGCTGATGCTCCCCTTCTCCCCTCATTCCTTCTGGCTCTCAGGGATGCTCTCGCAGCATCACCCACCAGTGACAGCATCACAGGCAGTGCCAGCACTGTGAATGAGTGTGTTTCACATGCACACACGTATGTGCACGCCCATAGCTTGCACACACAGCATCAGGGCTGGCCTGGGCAAAGAAAGCTGCTGCAAGGGAAATCTCCTTCCTCTAAAGCCCATATTACATGTGAGAGCTCCTGAGTTCTCTTCAAGTCTCTCTCCCCATTCTCCCAACGTCCTCCTAGTGTCTCCCCTCAAGAAGAGAAAATAAAGTGTTGCATTAGATAGGGATGGAGATCTACAATGTTGGTTGCAGGCGTAAGAGAAGCAAGAAATAATTCATATGCTCCAGTGTAGGTCCAGCATTCTTCTATTCCTGAGAGTAGGAGGGAGCTTAATTAATATTTCAGTTCAATACATCTGCCTGCAAAACACATTGGAGGTTGGTTGTTACTGATGTCCACGGCAATGAGGATTGAGATTTTAGTGATCTCCTGGCATTGAACTTCCTCAGTGTTACAAGGAAGTTTTAATTTGGGAAAAAAATAAAATTAAACCCTTGTTGTTGCAGCCATCTGACGCGGTGCGTAAGACAGCAGCTGAAGGCCCTACGCACACAAATATTTGTGGAAAGGTTCTTTCCCACATTTTTGGGCTGGTTGTCAGAGATATTAAATTCTAAACTGACACTAAATCAGGTCCCATCCCCTAACCAAATCCCTGCAGCCTCCAGTAACAGCGTGAGTCGCTCCCTCATACTTCAAGCGCCTGAACTGGAACAAAGCACTCTCTCTTGATCTACTTTCTCCCACTCCTCCTTGCCAGCCTTTGCTTTTTTTAGTGTACTGAAGCATTAACCCCATGCAGATTTGTTGCTTTACATGTCCCAGCAGCGAAGTGAGATGAAACACATGCTAAAAGACGAATAAAATCCAATTCAAGCAAAAGCTTGTAGGACGACTGGGTTTCTTTGTATTTAAAAAGACAGAGAGAGGGAAAACCACCCCTCTCCCTGTAACAACTTACCACGGGTCAGACCACATGAGTGGAGTGGGAAGTGCTGGAAGTCCCCACAATATGTTAAGCCTTCACACAAGATGGAAAATAGCTTTTTGTGTTTAATGTCAAGCAGTCGGCCGTGCCTGCCACAGAATACAGGCTTTGTTCTCCCCCATGCCCATCCGGCCCCCTCCAACTCTGACATCCTTCACCATACAATATTTTTAGTTATGTAACCACACTAACGAGATCTAAATTAATTCTCCTCAGTGCCATTTTCGGTGCTTCAGACAGAAGCACGAGATGATGTCATGCTGCTTCACAGACACGTTATGGTTGAGAACGGCAATTGGGAAAGTGCTCCCAGGGTGTTTTTTCTCATCTCTGAGGCTGTAGGAGACACAAGATCCTGCGGTGGTACCACTAACTGTACCACAAACTGTACGTGAGCTGTAAGGATCGACATTTACAGGGCAACCAGGGGATCAGGCGCAGCCAGCACGGGGCCGTGAGAGGCAGGGCCTGGCTGGTCAATGTGATTTCCTTCTGTCATGAGGTGACCTGCTCAGTGGATGCAGGAAAGGCTGTGGATGTCACCTGGACTTTAGTAAAGCCTTTGACACCGTGTCCCACAGCATTCCCCTGGAGAAACGGGCTCTGTAGGTTGGGTGGGCATATGCCTGGCTGGGTAAAGGCCTGGCTGGACAGCCGGGCTCAGAGTGGAGGTGAATGGAGTTCACCCATCTGGAGGCTGGTCACAAGTGGCATTCCCAGGGCTCGGTACTGGGGACAGATCTCTTTAATGTCTGTACCCATGATCTGGACGAGGGGATGGAGTGCACCCTTGCTATGCCTGCTGAGGGCAGTAAGTTTGGTGGGAGCGTCAATCTGCTGGTCTGCAGAGCCATCTGGACAGGCTGGAGTAATGACCTGAGGTTCAGCAGGGCTCAGTGCCTTGGGTCACAACAACCCCAGGCAACGCCACAGGCTGGGGGAGGAGTGGCTGGAGAGTGGCCAGGTAGAAAAGGGCCTGGGGGTGTGGGCTGGACAGGAGCCAGCAGTGTGCCCAGGTGAGCAGAACAGCAAAGCCAGAGCAATGGGCAGGTCTGCAGCAGCCCAGAGCCTGCAGTTCTTGCTGCAGGGACCTGTCATGATCTCAGTTCTCTTCCATGTTGGGGATGATTTATTTAGATGGGTCAGTGCTCATGTTTCTGCATATCATTCATGGAGGCTTTCAGGCTTCAGACATAAACTCCTTCCTATTGCTTTGGCATTTCCATCCCATGTGCAATTTTCTTCCTTTCTGGACTTTGTCCAAAACTCATAAATTAACGTGCGTTAGCACCTAATCTGTGTACATCTTCTACAGCCTGTTCGCACTCTTGATTACCTCACCTTACCCAAGTACAGCTCATCTCCTTCCCAAAATCTCTTACCTTGTTTACCTTCCATGAGGCAATCATTTGTTCTTCTGTTTTGAGTCTCAAGAGGTCTTTGCCATTCTTCCTTTCACTTTTGACAGCAAATCGTATCGGAAATAGAAGAGGGCGATGGTTTTCAGAGGACCCCAAATTTCTTTCAAACATAGACCCATGGCATTGGTTTCATCCCCTCCCCATACATATATAGATACATGTACATATATCTATACACACACAAATGCACATATATCTATATACACACATGTAAGTATATCTATACACACACATGTCCGTATCTCTATATACACACACATATACATGTATCTATACACACATGCAGACCTGTGTGAGTGAAACCATGTTAATTTATTCAGTTCTGGGGTCTATACAGATGTAATAAAAGGCACTGACATGACAGTGATTACTCAAATACCTAATTCACGGGCACATACCTTTATAGCCTGGCTGCTCAGGTCCCCAGGGCACCGTGAGGTGCTGGTGGGTGCCTTACCCCGATGCACTGACCATGGCTTCAGACTTTCCCCAGGAAGCAAAGGACACCCGGGCTCTGCCCAGCAGACGAGGTTTCCGTGCCAGCTCCTTCCCGGATCACTTGGCTGAGCATCCTCAGGGATGGGTTTTACTGAGGCACCTGGGAAACACGTGTGGAAGTGCACAAGGAAGGAAACATCAGTTCAGTAAAGAGCATGGCAAAAGGCACACTGTTCTACTTCATACTTCAAAATACAGTCTGCACATCTATAAATACGTGTCCTTCAGCACACTAACTGCAGATGCACGACACCTTTGGTAGGATACTGAAATGAAAAAGGAAGCAGGAAGCTCAGTAAAATCAAAGTGAAGTGAAAAGGAGGAACAGAAGAAAGCTTTTCTCTGGCCAGTTTCTATGCATCTCCCACTGGATTTCAAAATCAGTTTGACTCCTGCAGACTCAGTCAGCAGTGAAACAAAGTACCACATTACCCACTTGCCCAGCAAAAAAAAAATGTTGATCTAATTATTGGGAAAGTCAGCTACTTTTCATTTTTAATATTTAAAAGAAAGCAAGCATGCAAACAGAGACTGCTGCCTGCATGCATTATTCATATCTATTGGTTTGCAAAGTCAATACACATTCTGCAGCAGCAATTCATGACACACAGAACCAGGTGCAATTCTCTGCTGTTGACATTGGCTCTGGATGAAAACTGCCAAGTATGAGCAGTTGTGAGCATTGTTTGAATACACGGACCCCCTGTAGTAGGTGACACCCCATCCTTGCTCCCGGGAAGCCCTCGCCCTAACGCGGTTCTGGTGGGAGCAGAAACCTTTGTCAGCAGCGCTGTTGATGCACACGCTGTACCTGTGGAAGCCCTTTGCAGATGCCATCATCACCTGGTCAGCACACAGCCACGGTGTCACGTGAAGGGTTCCCAGTGCTGGCACGGCAAGAACGACACGGTACCCAGCCAGGACCGGGACCCGGATTTCCTACCCATGCCACTTCTGCATAACCAGCTCTCCAGGAGCATCAAGTTCTTTCAATAATCTCTGATTTCCTTTTGGCAAAGCCCAACACTTCTTAGGCTGGACAATGCTTCGTTATTCTTTTTTTGGTGTTTTAGTTTATTTTGAGGTTTTCCCTCCCTTTGCCAGGAGAAAGCTACAGCGGAAAACCCGTAAGGGAGTGGAGGCACAGCAGCTTCACATCTCTCCCCTGGCTTTGCTCTGTGACAAAGTGCAACAACTTGTTGGCTGCTGATTTTCCTCCTGTGATCCTCTTCCTCCAATTTGTTTTTCAAGGATGGTGATGGACCCTTCCCTAATGCCAGCAAATAAAGGACTGACCAATACAGGCTGCATTCTTCTCTTGGGCTGGCTCTTTCTATTGTGCACTTGTGTGAGACAAAAATAACCCAATAATGAGACTGAAAATCAATGTCAGCAAAGCTATTAAAGACACAAGGTCAGGGAAAGGGCAGGAGTTAAGTTTAAGAAGTGCATGGTGCTGCTGTGAGAGCATGCCAGTCTCCAGCACGGCGAGACATGGCCTTCCATGCTGGACATCTCAGAAATTATTGACCAGCACTTGAGAAGATTTGAGAGGACAAGTTCTCAGGCAGCAGACAAAAACAGGCACTGAAGCTTCCCCAGGCTGGGGAGTGGGATGCGACTGCTCAGTCCCCTTGGACAGGTAACAGGCAGTGTCCCTTCAGGAAGGCACTCAGCCTGGAATGGCTTCTCTCTAGAAAGCTTCAATTTCTGCCCATCACCTCGAACCTGATGCAATGCTGGGCCTCAGCTGGGGGAGGAAGATACCTGGCTGAGGTCCTGCCCGAGGACCATCACCCCGCTGGAGCCGCAGCAGAGCAGGAAGCAGTCTGGGAGATGTCAGCTCTGAGCCTCGGGATGTATCTCAGTCCACAGGAGCATCATTAATGGCATCAGGGATGCTTGCAGCAGTGCCAGGCATTTCCCTCTCCCACAGTGCCATGGGCACCTTGGCTGGGCGCTGAGCTGCTCATTCCAAACTCACTAAGGCACATGGCAAAACTCAGGTGAAGGCATCGTCCATGTATGGACTCTCCCCATGGAATCATGACATAATTGCTTACAAGCATTTGCTTATCCAGTGTGTGAAGTAATTAACTACCAAACGAATCATATTAGGCAATGCACAGTCAATTACTCACTGGTTTAGAAGAAAAGCAGATATGTACTGCAGCAAGCTAATTAAAATTTCTGCAATTTTTTCTTCTCTGATACTTAGATCACGGCTGAACAGCATCATTAGCTAATTAGAATCAGAACCAAATGAAATCAAAGTCTGAGGGATCTAAAATAAATGCTGCCTCTCTGGTAAAATTAGGTGAGCAGCCCAGCAAAATCCTGCTTTGAGAGTGATGGCAGAATGAGAGAGTGAAGGAGTGAAAGCATGCAAGCACACCCCTCAGCCAGTGTTTCCTGGCACAGGCACGTGGCACCGGTCACAGTGCTGGACGTTGGCAGGAGATCTCCCAGCATGAGCTGGTGCAGCTCAGAGCAGCCAACGAATGTGCCTTGTGTGCTTCAAGTGATGGGTTTCTCAGTGCAGGCACTGAGCACACAGGAAGGATGCTTTAGGCATCCCAGTTGTTTCTCTGCAGCTGGTTTTTACCACTGAAGCTGCTGGGAGGCGCTGAGCGGCCTCGCCACAGCCTCTGCGCTGCCTCACACCTCCCGAGCATGAGGAGCCGCTTTGTTTGCACCGAGCTTGAAGCAAGAAGTGAGGAGAACTTGACAGCAGGCTGCTAATGCATGCCTTGCCAAAAGGTCATATTCAGTGTGATACCACCAGCTCCGCAGACACTTGTCGGCTTTAGCATCGCCCACAGAGCAAATCCTAAATTTAAATGCTAAGTAGTACTTACAAGGATGTTATAAATTCAGACTCCCACTCTGACACAGTTAAAGCAGGCTAATGCTGAGCTCCCTGTGCTTTCCAGCTAAAACTTTCCCTGGTTTCTCCTGCTCGTGCATCACTTTTCTCCTGGAGGGTGTCAGCGATTCTCTGCCCAGGTGCTGTGCAAAAACACTTGCAGTGGGATGGCTGTTCCTGCTTTCCTGTGCACATCAGATGAATGGAAATCATTCAATAAACCAGGTTTCACCCAGGAACTGAAGAATGTCCAGTAGCTGGGTGAATTCGTGGTCGGCCCTGGGGTAGCTGAGCCCGTTACCCCCCATGCTCCCACCACGAGTCTCCCAGCAAGGCTCTGGGGTGGCAATTAGGGTTTTGCTCTGGGTTTTTAACGTGTCTGGTGGGGTAGATCCTGGCTCAGTGACTCCAGGCACTGCCGAATGACCCATCATAAGTCACTGTCCCCGTGACCGCGGGGCGAACTCGGCAGAGATGATTTAATTGGGTTCAGCTGCCTGTTCAGCAGCTCCCTCCTGCTTGGGGGGTTTGCTCTCATGCTTGGAGGGGTTTTTCACTTGTTTGGGCAAAGCCAGAAAATTTCCAAAACTCCCTTAGAGATGCTGGGAGAGACTGGAAAAGTGAAAGCAGGATGAGCAGCCCCTGCTCGCACCACGCCGGACATCTCCGTGTCCTCGGCACAGAGGTCTCTCACTCCCAGTGGTTTCCAAGCCGGCTGCCTCTGGACTCCCTCCAGTAATGAGCTCAACTCTTCATACTAATGACCTGTGCCTTATTAGTAACCAGCACCGTGCTGCTGGGGGATGCAGGTGGTGTGGCACAGGCGATGTCACCTCCCAATGACAAAGGTCCTGTTCGCATGAGACACCCTTATTCCTATTGCAGTTCCAAAATGTTTTCCAGGTGTATTTTTCAACACAACCCCCCCCACCTCCTGCTCCCGAACCCTCAGTTCAGCAGGGACACTCAGAACACAGCACTTAGTGCCACTGTCAGTATTTTTTCATCAGTTCTTTGGATATTTCCTCTCCAACCTGCACAAACCAGTCTGTTAATGGGAAAGCGTGCTAAAAATCTCAGCTGACTGGGAAACTCCCAGCAAAGAGCATTCACAGGCATCCAATAATCTCACACATCCCCTTGGCAAACTGACAGATTTTTTCAACACCCCTTTCATGTGTCTTATTTACTTTCATTAGTGACTATGCATATTCCTGGCTGGGGCTGGAATCGGGAATTAAAACCTAATCCCTAAATAAATAGAAGGTGGTCCTTCCCGACCTGAGGATTCTCCAGCTCTCACCACTCTGCACTGGGGTTTATCTGATCCTGCCTGGCACACAGAGGCTGCTGCTGTGGGAAGAGCCCTGCAGAGCTGAGACTGAGTGTGGATTGTTTTGCTCCAAGAGCTGGATGCAGCACCGGTGGGTCTCGCTCAGCCCATACTCTGCCCGGCTGCTTGTCCCGGTGCAGGGCTGGATGTGCTGCCCTCCGCTGTGACCCAGCAACAATCCCCCTGTTTGCAATAGATGCAGAACGGCTCTCTGCCTTCCCAGCCCTGAGGAACCACTTGCTTGTGGCACGGAGTGAATGCTTTGGAGGGGACATCGTTCAGCTCCAGTGCTGGGGACAAAACGCTGGGCTGCTGCACAGGAGCCATCACAGACTTGGTGTGCTTCAGCGTCTGCTCAAATGAAATCTAACCACTGAAACTCTGAAATGGCCTTAACCAATCCTCTAGAAATCTTATAATCCCTTAATCTGGCGAAGCATTTTGACCTCTGAGCATTGTATGGATTAGTGCCTTGACTGCATTTGCAGTAATTACTCCTCCAAGGCTCACACAGGGCAAAAGCTCTCACGCTGCCCAGCTCAGCCTGAGCCTTTCCGTGGGGTACAGAACCCCACCTTTTCCGGCCCAGCTAGCACAGCTCTTCCCAATCCATTCCCCATTATAGGTTCCTGCCAGCTTTGCCACTTCCCAGGCAGTTTGAAATGCAAAAATAATCAGGACATTGTTTTAAATTAATTGTTAGAAATAATTTTTTTAAAATCTTGCATAAGTTCATGATTTCTCTTTTGTTTCCTGGTAAACGTTACTGGGTGTCACTGGGATTTAAATCACCCTTTCCCAACAGATGGAGCCCGGTGCTGCCAGCAGCCATAAGGCATCACTAGCAGGACACCTCTGTGAGGCTTTTGGCAATGTTCTACCAACTTTCACCCATGAAAATGAGATTGGTTTGGATACCTGCACCTCAGGGAACACAAAGTGTGTGTAACAAACCTCTAGCCCCCCTGCACTGGGAGCAGCACCCAGGGGCAATATCTTTGGAAGTTTGTGGAGCAACCTGGGATACTGAAGTCTGCAACTGAAAAATAGGGTTAATTCATGTTCCCCTCCTAAGGAGGGGGAGTTCCTCCTATAGGGGGGAGTTGAGGAAAATGGTGAGCACCAAGACAGTGCTGATTGTCTGGATGAGCCGGTTGGTTTGTGCCTCCAGCACTGTGAGGGAAAAGCAAACGTGCCTCAGGCAGGAAAGCCTGCATCAGGCATGTATCTAGCTAAACTAATTTCTGTACCTTTCGGTCAGCCAAAAGACATTACCAGGCATAGGAGCCTAAAGCATCTTCTGCTCATGGGTGGTTTGCCAACAGCTCTTCCACGGCAGCAGTGCTACAGTACAAGCAGATCCAGCTGCCTGCATCAGACTCGCAAAGATCCCTTGTGGATTCTGCACAGGAATCCTTATTGCAATGCTTCTAATGGTGTGGATCCTATTCCAGGCCCTGTGATGGGTTTGCAGAGCAACTTCAGGCACAGCATTTCGCTGCAGTGTGCCCCAGCTGCTCCCATCAAACCACCATTTAAAATTACTTTGCCACCTCCTAAGACAAAAACGAAAACATCCTGCAACTCAGGTGTTACCCCTTCCAGACCGGAGCGAGCCCCAGTTCCAGCAGCATCCCCTGCCTTCCAGCTGTACAGCAGTACCCATGCACAGACCCACCTTCTCCCCTTCTGTTTTGCCTCCCATTATCTCACTGTTCCCCAGTAATCAGCTAGAAGCTACAATTTCCATTCTAAATCATGGGGGTGAGCTGGGGCTCACTAGACCATTTCAGCCCGCAAGCTGTAACAGCAAGAGAGAAGTGTGTGATCTCTGCACAGCCCAGCTACTGTCGTTCCAGACGTGCACCAAGGGAGGACGAGCGAGGTCATTTGGCCAACCCACACACACTACAAACACACACAAAGGACATATCTTGTCTGTAGTTGTGCTGGTCCTGCCCTGAGCCACAGAACAAGCTCTGACCGGTACTTTTAAGTAATTCCTATTTACATCATCTTATGGCATTTATAACATCTTCAGCCTGGACCTCAGAGGAAATGCTTTTCATCTGCTGTGTCCATGATGCCTCGACACGCTCTCAGACCGCAGCCATCCTCACAAATTAATTCATTACTCCTACAAGTGTAAAGCTTCCTCAGGAGGATAACTACAGGATGGATATCTGATTGATTACAGCTCGATTCGTTATTAAAGGGTTTGGACAGCCACACACACAGCCCAGTGAAGGTGCACCGAGCTCCCTGCTCTTAGATAAAAAAGGCCCTTTATGTTCTTTTGGCATTTCCCCCACCCTGGGCATACCTGTGTGCTGCTAAAAGCACCTTTTTATTCCGACCTGAGGGGATGCACACAGCATCTGGCCTCGCTCAGATGCCCAGTCACTCTCAAACCAATTTGTCACGGGAGCAGAAACGTTTGTTTGCAGCTGCCAAATGAAGTGGGCACATTTCTGTGGTCACAGAAGGAGTCCTGGGGCTTGTGGATCGTGTAACCCTGCCTGAAGAGTGGAGAGGTTTAAGGGAAATCAGAGTTCTTCCCTTTGGGGGAGCCCAAAGTTTCCGCAACCAAACTGGGCAAAATAATTTGCTCAAGACTTTTGAATTCCAGAGCCAGTAAAGGGGGGATCCTGCCCTCCTTGCTGCCTGGAATGACTCCTGGTCTAGTTTACCCAGCTAGGAAACACAGGCACAGCTGCGCAGTGGGGCAATGCCAGCACATAGGTGTTTGGGAAGGCTGTTTGTCCCCGTGTGACCACGGGCAGCGGGAGGAGTCACCCATCACCCAGCTGTGACACAGAAGCATTTTCTGTTCTCACTCACACAGGGCTCAGCACACACAGCAGGACTAGGATGCATCCTGCCTGACGTGCCTGATTACCCCGAGATGTGCCATCTATCAGTCTACCAGTCACCTTAAGTTCACTCCTCCCAGGACTCCTCTCCGGTCCTTTCCCTCTCTTCAGGGGACAGGTGCCTGTTTCTGGCTGGGAAGATTGGCCTTACCTGACTGGGGTCTGCCACCTGCTCTCCTGGGAAGGTCAACAGATAAACCCCTCTGCTCTTCCTTCATCTTTCTTCTTGAGGAAGCTCCTGGAGAAGATCTGCTGACATCTGTCCGCTGCCCGTCCTCCCAGCGAAATCCAGCCTGGGAGCACCTGTCCTGTTGACATCTTCAGCAGGACCGACCTCGTTATCTACAATTATGGGCTTTGCATCACAACCACAGCACAGGCTGCTGGGAGCTCCAACAGTTGTAGGACATGAAAAAGTGGATCCCTGATCTTCTGGCACAAGTCAGAGGTGCAGATGGCTTTTTAGATTTCCTAATGGGGGGAAAAAAGAAGTTTGATAAAATGTTGATAAAGCAGGATCTGTAATTTGCATCAGTGTCCATCTCAAAAGCGCTTTAACACGACCGTGCACAGGTAGAAACATCCAGCATGGGCACCCCTAAGGAACATGAGAGCAGAGAAAAACTTTCTTCAGCAGTGACTGAGCATTAGTGCTGCACAGGTAAAACTCAGAGCATAGAATGGAAGCGTGAGCTTTACTGTGAAACCTCTCTGCACATGGTACGTATGATATGATATTTCAGGTTTTCCATGTTATCCAGTGCTGAGGAGGACAAGAAATCCTGTTGCTGCTTTCTGAAAACCCAAAGTCCCAGAATTCATGGCTGAACTGGACAGCTCTCCTTTGAGCACTGTCTTCTCCAGTCCCCACCTGGGTTTAGTTAATGAAAGTCGAAATTTTTGAAAATATCTTTTAAAAATCAAAGAAGCTGTTCAAGATGGTATGGAATTTTATTGCAAGTAGCGTTGTCTATTTGTTAAATTGAAAAGTATTTTCACCTGATACTTTGGAAATGAAGTTATGACCTTTAATAACTCCATTTAGTCTAAACGAATAAATAGAGCTAAAAGAGAATTGAAAGTCCTTCCAAGTGCTAACCAGAGTATATCCTATATATCTTGCAGTCATTAATAGCTGATGAATTCAGCTAATAATGTCAGAGGACATTGTCAAGGTTGATGGACCCAAAAGTTGCCCTTGTTTTGACAGTGTTTCCATAGAAGAGGGCTCTCTTGGGGACAGCAATTACCCCAGAGAGCAGGGTGGTGAGCACTGGACTTCTTCAAGATTTGGATGGATGGGCAGAGGTAGATGGGTATAAATGACTTTCTTTCTTTTAAAGTGCAAACTGTGACTCACCCTAATGTTCAGTTCTGGTTATTTGCCAGTATTCAGTGACAACCGTTATTAGCACAGGTCTTTATGGCTCTCCGTGGTGTCATGAGCAGCAGTGTAGAGTCAACTAGTCAAAAATGCTGCCATGATTTATTGTCTGGTCTCTACTTTCTTAATCGTCTCTCCCCCAGGGCTGTTTTTTTTAAACTCCTGTTCAAGAACAATAGAGGAGTTTCCCTTCCCAGAGCCAGGATCCTAACCAGAAGGAAGTGTGAAGAGCTACAAAGCCTGGCGTGTCAGTGGTTTGCCTTCTCTGCCTTGCAGCACAGCGTGATCCAGTCTGCGTGCTGGAAGGGCTGGGGATGCTGGAGGGATGGCATGCACTGGCAGTGCCGTGGGGTGCAGCCTCTTTTGGCAGCACACACCACAGGGCTGCGTTGAACAGGGGCAGGGGGGAGCAGCCAGAACCACACACACACACACCTGCTGCGCTGCTGCGGGCCGAGTTACTGCCACGGCGAGGACATTTCAGCCATGGGGCAGCATCAGCTCCCATCCACCCGGACAAACATCGGGCGTGCAGGTGGGAGTGGAGCTCAGCACATTGTCCCACCTGAGGTGCTGCTTTAGCCAAAACCTTTTGGCACCTGGTTGTCACCTGGAAGCAGCCATGGAGGAGCGCTGCAGGCAGGTGCCGTCTAAAGGGCTTTGCACACGCGTGTGCACAGCGTGCAACAGCGGCTGAGACATCCATCCTGACCAGGCAGATTGCCGTTAGCTCCCCTCTGCACTCATTTGACCAACTATTGCCTGGGACCACGCCAGTCCCTCCACAGTGATCAGAGCATTATCCATGCAGTCGGATCAGAGCGTTATCCTTGGATCGGCCGCTGGCGTGTGGGCACCAATGGGGGGGGAAGCTGATGACACCAGCGCTGCCTTTGGTCTGTGGTGCAAGGCCTGCACCCCTTTGCCTCTGCTCCATGCTTTCCCCCATCCTCAGTGGGGCTGTTTGGAAAACACTGGATACCATTTAACAATAAACAAGTGGGCAGGCACAAGGAAATCATCAATCAAAAGCAATAAAGGCAGAGCCACCGCAAAGAGTGAGCTGACAGCTCTGAAGGGATGTGCTGACAGCTCCCATAAGGTGCAGTGCAAAACTCCAGTGTTAGTTACACCAGCTCACCTGAGCCTATCGCAGAGGTGGTGTCTGCTAATCTAACTTGCTATGTTTAGCACAGTGACCTGACTTCAACCCAATAGTCACATCCCATTAAACCCGCAGGACTGCAGCAGGTACCTAAGTGCTTCGCTCAGGGTGGCTTGCTCATATTTTTTAATGTGACTGGATACTAATTGTGTTGCTAAATCAGGAGCTAGGATCGGTATAAGGGCTTTAGAAATAATTTATATTAATATAGAGGACCTGTGCATTTACAGAATAAAATACATTTGTTTTGCTGAATTTTTAATCTAAAGCCACTTTACTTGTCAGGCAAACAAGAACCAGGACTATAAATCACTCAGCATTGGTATGGGAAAACAAAAAGATATCGGGCAAGTTTATATGTTTTTTCATATTATCCTCTGCAAGATAAGGTCTCCCTTTAGTTGGAATAATCTCTACCTTGATCTTCCCAATGAAATAAAGTAGCTTGCTGAAGTCAGGGGGAAAAAATGTTTGTTGGTTATTGAAGAATACTAAAGAGGGAAATAAAAGTCAGAGCAAAGAGTAAATACAGACTGTCAGCATGGAACTGTGCAGGTGCTTTTTGCCTCCTGACTCACCACAGAGGGGAGTGAGGAAATGTAAACCCAGGAAAAACGCTGAAGGATTTTGATCTCATGTCTGAGCTGCAAATGCCTATTATTTTGCAGTTAGTGCAGTTGTGGTTTTGCGTGGCTGGGTTCTGGTGAAGAAGGGAGTGGCTTCTGCAGGAAGCAGCTCAAAGCTTCCCCTAAGTAATTAATTGCAGAATGATCTCTCCCTGCCCTCATCTCAACTCCTAAGTCTCTCAATAGATACTTTCTCCCCTGTCCAGCTGAAACGGGGAATGATGGAGCAGCTTCAGTGGGCGTCTGGCCTCAAGCTGGGGCCAAACCACCACACGTGGTCAGAGGAAATAAATCTCTAGAAGGTTGTTTACTCCTCTTTCCTCCCCTGCCCCTTTCCTTCATGCAGGTGTAACCACGAAGTACAACACCTACAAGGAGGAGGATCCCCACAGGAGTGCTCCTTAGGGCAGCTCCTCGGGGAACGCTGGGGCCAGGCCGGTGCCTCGCTGTCTCTGGTCTGCTGATGCTCTGCCTATGAGAGGGCTCTTAGTTTATGCAGATTTAAATTTGGTGGCACCTGCTAAACTGTGAATATCTTATAAAGTGAAAACTCCTATAAGTCAGTAACCATTAGGTAGGACGCTCTGAATATCATCATACAATGTGCACACTGATCATTTCAGTCAGAGGCCAGGTTCTCATCTCGATACCAGTATCAAAGCAAATCCATTATTATGGTGGGGAATTACTTTGGATTTACACGAGTGCAGCTGAGATTAAAACCCATCCCCTGGTTTTCCATCCCTAATGAAGTTCAATTGTACAGAGTACTTGAAAGATTTTATTTCTTTGTTTTTTTAGCCTGTAGTGTGTACGATCAGGAACATTGGTCATTTAAAAGATAAAAAAGCTAAACACAAAACCTGACCGTTAGGCCACCGGGAATAAAATTCTCCAATTAAAATACTAATAAATGCAGAATATCCCCTCCCTTAATTAATTGGTTAAATAAACAGTGAGACTAGGTGAAATACTTCTATGATTATTTAACGCAGAGAAAAATCAAGAAGGTTGCCTGCATAACAATTCTTCAATTAACACACAATGAAGAACATTTGAGTTTTAATTAATCCTTATTGGCACCGCAGTAACTTCCACAGAGAATCTATTCCGACTCATTTCATAGGCAGGCGTTCCAAGTTTAGGCAATTTCAACATTCGCTGTCCAATATAAATCTCCTTATTAAAGCTGATAGAAACACATGGGATTAAAATCAGATACAAAGGGCAAGTACACTCAGGGAGTTAATTTCTCTACACGAGCGTGGCGGCTGTTGACAGGAGACGGCCTGCTGTGCTTCCTCGCCCTGCTGATGCAGAACTGTTTGGGTTTCTATGACTGAGGGGAAAAATCTGGCAGGGAACAGCTACAACGAATGATGCTGAGCTGGGTGCTGGACTGGCAGCCCGGCAGTGCCTGGCTCTGAGGCCGGTCAGCCGCCCGTGCTCTGCTCGCGGGCTGCACGGCCTGCGCACACCTGATGCCTTGCCTTGGCCACGGACATGCTGTCGCACGCCGCTGGCACCCTGCGCTCCTGCCGGCAGCACCGCAGCTGCAGCAGCTTCCTCCAGATGCTGCCAGTCGCAGTCACTCTGGCAGGGAGTCCTGTAAAATTTAACGTGCTTTGCTAGCAGGTTCCCACAGAAGTCTCTTTAGAAGTCACACCGACATAACAGGGTTCACTCTCTTATCAATGGCATTATCACCTTCTCTTGTGTTCTTGGCCCAGACTGCCCACTGCTGTGGCTGTGGAGCATTTCTGGCCCAGGAGCTGCTCCACAGGGCCCACGGAAGGTGATGAAAGACAGTAGAGCTGTTCTCAGCAGCCCTGAATTCCCAAGAAAGCCACAGAACACTCAAAACCCAGAAAGCAGCTGATCTAAACCCAAGAGTGTTCACTGAGCTCTGCAAGACCCATTGCACTCACTAGCTCCCCCAAGCCCACCGAGCACCCCTCCTGAGGGAGCAAGCCTGCCGTCAAGCAGCAAGGAAGGAGTAGCTTTTATTTCTGTTTTTTGTTGACACAAGCTCAGGTAGCCTCATGGAACAAGTATTCAGACACACTTAATGACAACAGCCAGCTTTACAGGCAGGCCTGCACAATAAATATTTTTAAAAACCTTTCAAATAAGAGATAATAACTGTTGTTTTTATGGAAAACACCTGCAGCAGCTCGGCACTTGTGCTGCATTTCCATCCTCACACTGAATTCTGAGTCGCGTGCTATAAAGCTAACAAAATACCTTCTCGCCCTCAGCGGGACAGCAGGCTTCTTGAATTCTAAGTTCGGATGTTTCAGAACCTTAATTTCTTTTTCTTGCCCAACAAAAGTACTCATGTTTGGATTTGTAGCTACCTCACAGCATTCCTTTTTATATTCCAGGCTGCATGAACAAAGGGAAGCTCGCTGGAGCCTGTGATGTGGCACGTTGCTGATCCAGTCTAGAGACAGGATCACGCTGGTGCTGGACAGGGGTGGGAAAGGCTAAAGATCTCTTTATCTCCTGAAAACACAGCAAGGTGAGGGTCACCTCCCTCCTGTCACAGAGAATTTTTGTGGTTTTCCTGGCTCTGATTTGACGCTATTACCATGGCTTTGCTTAGGGCTAAGGCACGCTGAAAACAGTTTAATAACATTTGAAATTCAACACCACACTAATTTCATAAACAAAAGTAGGATGGTCAACAGAAGAGCAGAGAAAGTCTTCAGAGAAGCCACAGAACAGATTTTTCCCGAGCTAACACACACTTGGAAGAGAGCCCGTTTAGCAATGAAAATTACCCTACTACAAACCCTGTATGGAGAGGAGCTGCTGAGTTCATCTGGGTCTGGTCCCCCTTCAGTGAGCAGAAACGTTGCCCCTGAGCCGGCTGCCAGCCCGGAGCACAGGATGCCAGCGTAGAGGGTCTGCAGGGGGAAGCAGAGCCACCCGCACTGGAATCTCATCATAGTTTGGGAACACAGTCGCTGGCAGGAGGAGACTTAACTTTCACCTCCATTTTTTTCCAGGACATGTAAAACCTCATAGGCAGCTTTGAGCTGACCTCTCTGTCGGATTCCAGTTTAGACACATGAAAGCAGAGGAAGGCGAAACACAGAGATCCAACGGGAAACCATCTGCGATCCCTGGGAAGATCCCCGGACTTCAAAGCTGTGCTTGGCAAAGGAATTTCTTTGTACCCTCTCTACAGACAGTTGATGCCATTGTCTATAGCAAACACAGCACATGCCTTCCAGCAGCCTGGAAAGGTGTCCTGTGCCCATGGCAAGAGATGGGTGAGGAGAGTGTGAGCACAGAGCAGATGAATGAACCCACTCCGCTACCAGGAGCCAGCTGTAAAGCCCCCAGACCAAGCCTTGCCTCCTGGTTCAGGATGCTCTCTCCTCACCATTGGGATTTATTGCTTCACTTACAAGGAAATTAACATGCATTAGAGGAATTACCCACTGCAATAGTCTTTTCAGAGGCAGCTCGACCTTCAGTCTCACGGGGCACTGGCAGCCATCGCTGGCAATGGCCTTACCAGCGCCGTGCCATGCCAGCTCCGACACAGGCAGCAAGCCATGCTCCTGCCTTTTGGGCAGAGCCTGAGCCTGGCTGGACAAAGCAGAGCGACCAAGCCAGGTGGATTTCAGTTCACTTGTTCCGTGCAAGACCTCGTGTTTGTACAGCTGTGGCTCCCTGCTAAATATGAGCGCTTTCTGAGGGACTCAGCATTTTCACCTCACCCTTTTTCTCAGGAAACCTAATGCCCAAATGGGAAAGCTGAAAATATATCTGTAGTGGGGAATGGAAATACATGAACCAAATCACCCCTTCGAAAAAAGGGGCTTTCATGAAAGAAATGCCACAGCAGATTTTTTTTTTTTATATATACTTTTTTTTTTTCAGGGGCATGTTTACATTAGAGATGAAAAAGCCTGTCTCATAATCAAATACGAACCAGAAGAACATGGCTTCCTAGAAGGCGTGCTTGTCTAGACATCCCATCAGCAGGCTAACCACAGAACGGGCCCGATGGCAGCTGCAAAGCTGTCAAAACAGCTCCCTGTACAGTCTGTCACTGAGCCATACCCGAAGCACAGCCTCTGCACGGTGGTTATTGTACGAGGACGGGGAACAGCAGCAACACGCTGTCTGAGGGAGCTGTGCTCTGCCGCAGCCTGCCCGGACACCTCCTTCAGAAAGGCAAGCACAGCCCTGACCGAGCTTCTGAGTTCCAAACGGCTGTCAATTATGGTTGGCAGCAGGGCCACAAAAGCCTTCCTAAAAAAGCTTGAACTTGGTTATTATGCTTCATTAGGAGCCCCGCAGTACGAGAGAGGGAGCTGTGTGGAAGTGTTTGCAAGCAGCAAAACGCCTGAAATCCGGCCCCGGCTGTCTTTGGTAAAGATCAAGCGTGAGGATATTTATTGGCTTTTCTAGGAACACCAGTGTTTTAGGAAGGAAGGCTTGGAAAACTGCGGCGTGCTAAAAGCATGCTGTGCCTCCACCACTGAGCAAACACAATTTCAGTCTCTCTCTTGCATACGCGCCTGCGATGGGGAGCGCTGGAACTGCTCCCCGGCTTGTGTGCTGGCTAGTGACACAGGGAGGATTAGTTTTATAAGCATACACTACTTAACAGATGCTTTAAGAGTGCGGTCTCAGCCGTGCTACTCCCCATCTAGCTTTTTTTTGCTTATACATATGCAAAATATACAGAGTGATTTATTCCACACCCTTCCCTGCTTTCTCGGCCTAACGAGTGCTGTGCAGGTCTTTTAGCAAGCGATAGCAGCAGCCAGCATTGAGTTACCGAGTCTGTAAGAGCCCATTGAAGGCAATTTGTTCAAGCTAGTCTGGAAAACGTACACACTGTTGAAGTGGGAGCTTTTCCTTCACCCTCCTTGTTACCTTAATTCTGTTGGATGGCTTCTTTTCAAAGTTTGTTTTGCTTATCTCCAGTTCCCAACTCCTACATCAGGACATCTCACTCCCCATTCTTCATCTGAAGGGCAACGATTTCTTTCTTATTATTCTCTTTCAGTAATGGAACTCTCCCCGAGAGCTGAGCCCATGCAGAGCTGCTTCAATGGCTTAACGCACGGCTCGGAGAACGTTAAGCGATACCTGTGTTAACATCCTGCCTAATTCAGGCTCTTGTGAAATGCTTTTGTGCATCCCCTAAGTGTTCAATAACAAAACACGAGGTCAGGCACGCAGAGTTTGGGGCCCTGAAAAGGGAAATAAAATTACAAAACTACCTTTAAAAAAACATAAAGATCTTAAACATTATCAGGCAAGGTAGTGGTAAGGAACTAGGGAGATCTCGGGGAGCCTCAGTCGCATGGCCTGCTCAGGGCTCACAGAGCCAATTGCAGAGTAAATGACTTTGCTCCCCACAAGTACAGCACTGGAACAAACAGCAAGAAAGGAGAAGGACACGTTGGGACTGGAAAGCGACCTCCCAAAACCCTCTTGGGGTTGGAACGGGGTCTGGCTGGAAGGTACCCGAGGTGGTGGGGGCTCTCCAGCCCACGGACAGCTGAGAGCTAACGGTGACCGGCTGACAGCAGGCTTGGCACAGGCTGGGCCTCTGAGCCACTGAAAATACCATTTCCCTGCTGACAGCACCTGGAAGTTGGGAAGTCAAACATGGAGCAACACTTTTCCACACCCACACCCCTCCCAAGGGGCAATAACACCCCTACCTTCACAGCTGGGGATCTGTGTGACCTTACAGAGGTTTTCCAGACCCAGCCAGGTCCGGGTGGTTTATTACTGGGTCAGTTTAGGAGCAGTTGCAGCGTGCAGAGGAGTCTCCCTTTTGCAGAGACTGCCAATGCAGTCGACAGGGAAAGCAAGACAGGAAGACCCTGGGAGATTGGAGCCATGAGAGAAGGAGATTAAATTCCCTTTGTACTTAGTCATATCCACAAGGAAGGAGGGATGCTGCAGAAGTTTCAGAAATATTGAAAAACCTGGGTCGAGGCTCAGCAGGAACCTGTCATTGCTTGCCAACTGGGTCACATAGGTCAGAGAAGATTTATCTCTATCTACGAGCCTTCGTGATAACATGAAACAGCTTGTGAAGAGGAATCCTGTTTTATTTAAGTGTGTCTTCCAGCTGCTCCTTAGCAGCAGAGCCACATTCCTCTGAATCCTGCCTGTAAATGATGCAGCTCTTTGCGTGACCAGAAATTGTAAAGAAATCCATGTAAGGGCAAACAGGCAGAGTCAAACACACAAAATCAGCAACATATTTTATACCCTGCTTTGCAGCAGAAAAGAGAGCCTGTGTCTGGAAAAACTTGGTTTGCCCATCCCAAACCCTGGTTTCAGTGGAGGATGCAGTAACTGAGCTGGGTCCCAGGCACAGCCCAGAGGTTTAACCCTGGCAGCCCCACAGGGTACCTCTGCTCTGCAGAAGAGACCGAACTCTAACGCTGCTGTTTCAAGATGCAGCTCACACGCTGTTCCCTCCTGTGTAAAAAGACCTGTCTCCACATTAACTCTATGAAACCTGTGGCTGAGGTGACCAGTCATCAAGCACAAATAGCGCTGACCGAGAGCAGCACCCAGCACCCACTCCCAGATAAGCATCAGAGGATCAACGGCGAGTTACTCACAGCAAATAATTAGATCAGCTCTAAGGCACAGGCACAGATGGCAATACTATGGTGGTAGCTTAGGTGGAAGATGATGGAATATTTCCAGAAGCAGCACGTAGAGGGGTCTGGTGTTCCATCACACAGCTCTGGTCTAAAGAAATAGCCATGGCTTTACTCACAGGGTCGTGGGTGTCTTAGTGTGACTTCTGCAAGGCCTCCGTGGACAGGATTGTGTGACAGCTGTGTGAATTGTAGAAATGACTGGAGATTTTTACAATACTGAGTCTGAGAAGTGACCTAGGTTTGAATGCCAGCCTTTATACTGGATAACTACACTGACCCCATGTATTCCTTCGGCTTTGCCAGCACCCGCAGCAGCATGGTCCACCCTGTGTGTGGGGAAGAGTGGGGTTTGTCCATAGCCTGCCAAGCTGCTAGGCAGCAGGTGAAACTATCAACCTCTGGTTTGGCAATACAGCAGAAATGTGAATGCTTATTCCTTGCCCCTTCTCTCCCTATGGCTCACCATGCCCAGCTGGGGCACGGCATGCACACAGCAGTCAGTCTGCACGAAGCCCTCCCTGGGGAAGGCACAAAGATGAGACCTTGAGAACAGAAGATGAGAGGGGTTGCCACATCCTTTAGTTATATTCAATATTTCTGCACAGTCAAGAAACCATGAGGAACGAAATTGCAGCTAAGTTCTGGTGACCATCCCCACTGCTGTACCCATTTACAACGTACTGTTCAATCTCAAACCTCAATTTCTTAACCTCCTTGTTCTCCTTCTGCTGGTACACACACCATCATTCTTATCAATATGTGGGACTTTTCTGTGGTTTACAAACCCGAAATTAATCAGTTTTCTCAGCTTCCCTTACCAGCATCTTGCCCCTTAACACAGCAGTAACAGCAGCCCACTCACTGTAGGGAACTGCTGCAAATATCCACAGAAACAAAACCCAGGAGTGAAGCCCTTTTGGTAAATGGAATGGAATGATTCATGCCTCTTAAAGCTAAAAAATTTAAGAGGAAAATAAATTAAACACCTACTCAGAAATTAGGTTTTAGGTCCTAGCAACAACAAAGCATGCCACGTGTTTTGATTTGACAAACATGTTGAGCTCCATCCTCCAGGAGAGCTGAGGGTGCTGCCAGCCCCCAAGGATGGGCAGGGGCCACCAGCGCCAGGGCTGCCCAGCTGACTCACAGGGATGCAATCCCCTCTGCTCCAGGCAGTTTGCAGCACTCCTCTGAAGCCCCATTCCTCCCCCAGGCCGAGTTCAAAGGAGCCCTGAATTCTGTAGCCAGAATGGACTCCAACTCTTTATGAAATACTGAGGAACGCAGGTGAAATTCCTGGCTGTGTCACATTTATCTCCTCCTGGGAGACCTGGTGCACCCTGAGGCTAAGTGCTGGGCAGAGCCAGGGCATGAGGAGGGGCTTGAGAAGACTCTTAACACACACCACACCCNAGCCACTCTTCTTTTAAAGGGTTGGCAGGGAAGGGTGGCAGGATGGAGCAAAACTGTCCACGTCCCAGTGGGATCCTGGATGGACACTGAGACTCTGAGCCAGGATGAAGGCCTGGCTCAAAGAGCCCTTGGGTTTTCCTTCTGCCAAGTTACCCAGATCCCTCTTGAATGCCTGCCAGCCTCCATGACACCCTCTGGGAAGAGGCTCTACAGCTGTAGGCCATGCTCTGAAAGCACTTTGGTTTGCCCCAAACGGCTAATTTTATTTGGCAGCCCTTCATTCTACAGTTGGCTTTTGTTTCCTATCACTCATCTCCATGAGACTGATGATTTTATAGACCTCTCAAGTATTCCCCATCAGTCATAGCTCCTCAAGGCTGAAAAGCCTTAACCTATTCAGATGTTCCTGAAAAAAATAAACACAAATTACGTAACTGTTGTCCTCAGGAACCTCCTCCCAACCTGTCTGTCTGCCAGCATCTCCTATTTAACACAGGAGTATCCGGGGTGCAGCGATAGCATAACAGTGATTTCTGTGTCCTTCTCCTTTCCTAGTTTCCCTGCTCCTAACGCCCTGCATGTTTTGTGAGCACCTCTGAGCACTGGGCTGGCATTTCAGTAACACTGCCTACTGTGGCCCTGAGACCTGGTCCTTTGGCTGAACTAGTCAGCTTAAATCCCATCAATGCATTCCTGCGGGTCAGATGGGATTTCTTTCCCCTTCTACATTCCCTTTACGTTTACTTACACTGACTCTCATCCACCCTTTCATCACTTAGTCACTCGGTGTTCGGAAGACCTTCTGCATTATTTGCAGCCAGCCTGTGCCCTCACTGACCCTGTTAACTCAGTCACGTCAGCAAACTTGGTCATCTGTTCCAGCTCCAGCATGTCTTGCCCCACACCTCACCTCCCTTCGGAAACAACGGCAGGGTCAGAGCGTGCTGCTCCACTGCTGCAGCAGGATTACATCAGCCGCTCCAACATGCAGACGCTGCAGGTTTGTACCTCTTCCCCCAATGTCATTTCAGTAATTAGACCTTACGTCACCATGGTTAAAAAAGTTCTGTGAGAGGGCAAACACATCGCTTCAAAAATGATGCTAGAAATGCCATCAATACTACCCCTTGTTACAGTTCCTACACCCCGAGTGACTTTACCTGCACAGCCAGACATACCTCTTAAACTTTACTGCACCGGTCTGGCAATACTTGAAATCAAATATTGATCTCCTTCCCCGTGTGCTTGATCTTTTTATTACCACATGCTTTCAGGATGGCATCACCCCTGCTCTGAAGGGAGGAGGGGCGGCTCTGCCATCCATCGCCACCAAGGAGCTCTGGGCCAGGGCTCCATCTCCTCAGTCTCTGTGCACCACAGCATCCCTACCCCTGCCAACATGCTGTGGTGCCCCAGGTAAGCGTGGACAAGAGTCTGTTTCCTTTCCTTTACCCCCCCAAAACAAAAGGCTCTCAGTGGCAGCAAGGCTCCCGCCCTTTTTTTATGAGGGGATTATATTGACCAATAGTGAATTTACATCTGTTGTACTAAGCTGAAAAGGAACAATTAGCAGCAGCCCTTGAATGAAATAGGCTGTCTCCTAGTCGGTTAGCAAATGCCATTCATTAAGGAGTAATTGAAGAGTATAGAAACATCTTTCTGCTAAATATTTTATTCCAGCTGTGACTTTAATCGAGCTTCTAAAGAGCATCTCCTAAGGCTTCACAGGATTTGCATAGGCAAAGACCACTGCACTGAAAGGAATTGCTTTTTAACTGTCAGTGTAGGTAAATATTTTCATTCTTAGTCTTTTAATTTGTGTAAAGACAAGTTCATGATGTTTGTAAGACTACTGTACTGTTAGTAAAATCAGAGCAAGAGCAATCTGAACACGTAACGAAAGGAGAACGCAGACTGTTTATGTCACCATCAGTCTCAGACAGCTCTTACAGCCCAGTAAAATCCCAGTTTCTGCCATTCTGCACAAACTCAGATTGTTCCGGATGAACAGAGCGTGTTTTCATGTTAGGGCTGGAATCTGGGGGTTGGACTAGGTGGTCTCCAGAGCTCTCTTCCAACCCCAACCATTCTGTGATTCTGTGAATTTTTACTGGCTGGGGGACTGATTCCCAGGGACAGTCACACCTCAGTTTTAGACCTCCAAGCAATTCAGCACATGCCACAAACCCGCTATAAATCGATGGATAGCAACACCAGTGTTCCATGTTTACCTAGCTCTCCACCAGAGCATGCAGCCTGGCTCTCCAGCCCACCCCTCTCCAGAGGCTTCATTTTCAGTCCTTCAAGATTCCAGAGGAACGTGCAAAGCCTCAGCCGAGTATCAGCCCCTCATCTTTAGAGCCATTCTCAACCATTAATGATTTATTACAAATACTGAGTCAACTCACTTAGCAACCAGAAGGGCTGGGGTGAACAAAATGCTACCTCGGCCAGGCTCAGGGAGAGCGAGGGCTGTCACAGGTGGGCAGTGCCAAGGGGGAGCCCAGGCACCCCTGTTACACTGACAGAGTCCCAGGCATGGATTTTGACCCACCACAGGCTCCGAGACAGGAGAACAGAAGTTACTGACCTGTTGGCTAGAACCGGGTCAGGAGGTGTCTGCAGGGACTGGCCGTGGTGTTCTCAAGCTTGAGGCATCCTTCATGGGATCTGCTCAATAAACCTAATGGCCTACTTTCTGTGAGTTGACACTGTGTTTTAATCTGATGAGGCAGTGCTGGCCAGCCAGCAGCCCCTCCTCCAAACCCCAAGATGGGTCTTGAAGGCAACGCCACCCTGGCAGCTCCCTCACCCCCATAACTCCTTAAGAGGACTTTGACCAGCGGCCTGGAGGACAAAGTCTTTTTCATCCCTTTATTTTAGAGGGCCTTGCTCATAACTCCAGTGATAGTCCTCACAATTCAAACTCCTAGCTTCTTTACAGACACGAAGCCCCTCAGAAGCAAGCCCCTGGTCCCCACCACTTTGCCGTGCCCGACCATCTCCCCCCGAATGGGCCAGCTTTGTGTTGGGTGCCCTCCTGCTCACTGTCACGCTGCCAGCACGTGTCACACCCCTGATCCCCGAGAGCACAATTAACCTGTAACTGTGCCTATGGCCAGAAATAGGAGGGAAGCCTCTTTTGTACTGGGAAGCAATGGCTTGAATTATTAGGAAAGTCTGATGCAGTACAACAGCTACGGGGACTCTCCCGACCCCAACACATTCCTCAGCAGAGGCTGCACTAACTAGATCTGCTCAAGTTGAGTGATGTTACACTAAAACCAGCCCAAATTACTCCTGGCACCACAGACATGTGCCCCACAGACAGCCAGCACGAGAGGTACACAGAGCCAGCACGGGTGCAAGAGGCAGAGCACTCGAGGATGCTATGGCCTGTCTCCACTGGGGATGTATGAATGAAAACACCTTCAGTCTGCTCCTTTTCCCTTTTCTGTACAAAGTTGTGTGTCACCAACAATGGGATGTGAAGACAGACATCAGGACGGATGGGTCTGAGAAATGAGCTCGCTCTGAGTTCACGGGCAGAAGCCCACAGGCTCCTTCAGAGAAACATAGGGGAAAAAATAACCTGGCCTGATGAAAACCTGAGCACACATCAGCATGGACCGTTCTAAAATCATCACCAAGCACAGAGAAACTCCCTGGTCAGAGCGCTGAGAACCCAGCTGTCAGCCTCAGCACAGCCAGAGCTCCCCGAGGCCGGGCCACGTCCCGTGTTCAGTGCACACACACACACACACACCCTCACACACACACACACCCTCACACACACCCTCACACACCCCCTCACGTTGTTTTCATTGCTGTTTTTTGCAGGAAAATTTGAATTCTCCCCAGGCTTTGGACACAAGCGTGCAGAGTTACTTCCCCTGAGTTGAATCATTGGCTTTTATAGATCCAGTGGCAACACTTTAAAATAATGACCAAGCCGTTATTCATTCCTGTGACATTTATTTTAATAACATTAATCATAATGAACTCATTTGGTATTAATGTAGGTGTCACAAGGCCTTCTACAGAATTCCTAGGGCGTTAATTAGCTAGGCCACTATTTTTATTATTTCTCTGAGAGCCCATCTGAACGTGCCTGAGAGGTGCTGGACTGGCAGAGCCTGGTAAAGTCCTCTGTTCACCCAAGGAACAAATCCAGGCCACTTTCTAAGGCAGAGGTGCTTTTTCCTGCAGTTTGGTGGGATACAGGCCCAAGAATCTTTCCCCTTTCCCATGCCCAGCCAAGCATCAGGACCCCAGGAATCTGCATCCATCCCCAGGACCAGTGTCCTACCTCTGGGTACACAACTGCCTCGGGGCTTGGTGAGCACCTGGGGCCCTGGCACCCAGCACAGCTTGTGCCATTCAGGCACAACTCCAACCACACCAGAGGTTTTATGAGCACGTATTTTCCCAGCCCAGGCATGGACAGGTTGCCAAGGAGCTGAGAAACAGTGCCAAAGCCCATATCTCTGCAGGAAGCTGTAAAATGAACCTCTTCTTTCTTTGGGCTACTTTTTAATCAAGCATGTTCTGCGGAATCAAAGCTGTAAGATGTTATCTAGAGAGTGTACCCACACTCCTAATATTCATTCTCTTAAAAAGATAAGCAGTGCAGCTGATCTGGACTCTTCAGTCCCTAATCCAAACACTGCCTTGTCCATAAATATTTGTGTTTCAGAGCTCCTCACACTGCCAGGAGCTAGCAGGGAGACAAAGGGGAAAAACCAACAACCCAACACACTAGACTTTTCACCCAAAGCCTGAAAAGTCTGTGAGAGAAACCCTCTCTTTAGGTTTAAAATCGTTTGTGCTCTTAAAGTAAAGGCAATCACACTCAGACTCACTTCTCTAAAGAGAACGGTGTGGCTGGCTGATGGTGTGAACCTCAGTCTCCACTCACATCTCAAGCCCAACACAGGGACCTGGGTAGAAGAGATAAATTAAGGTAAAAAGCACAAGAAGAACCTCCCAGTACTGCTGAACTCTCTTCAGCTCAATTTTAATTCAACAGCCACATGCCCCTCAGACAACAGCTCCTTTGAGGTGTAACAGAGCAAAGAAATAATACAAATTCTGGCTCCTTTTTCTGCTTTATGGCACATTTCAGGAGAGTTTATAACCACCCACGCCTTTGAAATTCTCAGATTGTCATAATCTTGGAGAAAATACCTGAAACATTCAGCAGTAACACATTAAAAGACTGTTTTTCAACTAGAAAAAAATTAAATGTGAAACGAAGGCAGACTACAGAGTTCTCTGTGATGAGAGTCTCAATTTTGGCAGGTTCCAAAGAGCAATTACATGGCAGCAGGAGCAAGTTTAACACTTACTACAGCTTTTGCAGTTGTGGAATTAGTGTTGCAGACAGGACCTACTTCTAAAGCACCCTGCCTGTCACCTCAGACAGTTTGCAATCAGAATATTTTCGGTTTTATATTCCAGCCTCTGCAGAGAGGACTTTCCCGTAATAACAGGGTGAATAAAATGCCTACATAATCCTGGAATGAGTCACCCTGAATGTTGCAGATAACAACACAGGAACCCAGAGTGTTTGGTAGTTAGACCACAATCCATTTTCCACCTGTCTCTGAATAGGCATGAGAGACAAAGATGCTTGACAGTTACACATCACTGATGTCTATCGGAGAACGGGGACTCTTCTGCACCCAAACACCCATGGGAGCTCTGGTGCAGTGATTTTTGGACAGATGAGATCAGCCCTGGGCCCTGCAAACAAGTAGAAAGGCTGCAAGCATCTGGGCAGCATTTTAACTTGTGCTCCAGCAGAACCCGCTTCCAAGGCACAAATTCCCCCAGCAAGGAGGCCCGTGGAGAAACTGCACTGGGACAGGGCTCGTCCACAAGTTCCATTTCTGGAGATGGTATAGGAATGAAAAAGAGAAAAAAAAAGAAGAAAGAAAAAAAAAAAAAAAGAGAGAACTGTCTCCAGCTCATAAGCTGGGACCATGCCACTGTGCATGACAAATTTACATGTGCTCTTTCATGCCTGTCTGTTTGATGCCTGAGAAGCCAGTTGAGAAAAACTCCCCAGGCAGAGGACAAACCTAGGCCTGCAGAAGGAAGAACAGGACAGCTATTGTCCTCTCCCATCGCAGCCATAATCAACTCTGTGAGCTTTGCTCAGAGCGACAGCCACACAGAGATATCGGGTCAGCACAGACACTAGCCATGAGATGCTACACCACCCTCGAGCACCCACAGCCTCCCTGGTCCGGCACGTTCTCCAGAGGCTTGGGGCAGAGCCCAGGAGCCGTGTCCCCTGGCACGAGGGCCGGGCCCTCACTTGCAGCCCCCATCCAAGTCAGCGGTTTGGGAGCAAGAGGCTCCACACGTCAGACCCGGCCGAGCCACCTTCAAGGTAAGCGGGTGTCGGGGGCAGACTGCCTCGCTGCCGCTCAGAGCGGTGTCCAAGGGATGCTCATGGGCATGTGTGTGTGAGGCATCAGAATAACCCAGTCATGCATTGATGAGGTTCTCTCCAATTAGCTCGAGCAGAGGATGTCACCTAACACCCCTCCTTTCAGACCCACAGCTTCTCTGCCACCCACGAACACTTGATCCTGTTACATTCACTAAACCTGCAGCTTTTTACAGGAAAAGAAATGGCCCAAAACCATATATTTTAATATATATATTAAAAAAAAAGATTTAGCTTAAGTTTGGGATGTTTCATTGTTTCACTTAAGATCAGTTGCTCACTCAGTAGTACCGTTCGCAGCAAAGAAAACAGCATCACTGGCAGTGCCAGGCAGGATATCAATGATATCAAATTATATCAAATGATCCAGGAATAATGAGCAGGACTTCTGCATTCCAATCAGAACCCTTTTTTCCCCAAGGAATAAGAGGCATCCTTTACAGATGCATAGGCCTGAGCTTTACAATACTGGACCCTGATATAAATCTGACACTTCCTTACAAAAAAAAGATTAAGAGATAATTGGGTCTTAAAAAGGTCTTTCAAAAATGGAGAGATGCTTTGAAAGAATTACTGAAACATTTCATTCAAAGCATGTCAAACGGGATGTTTGACGTTCCCTGGATTCATCACCCCTCAGAGCCTTTGCCTGCTCAGACACGAGGTTCCCAGCCGTGTCAGCATGACATGAAGCATTTTCATTTCAGCTGATCTGCACTTTGACAGTACTGCTCATCAGGTTCCCAGCTAGCTTTACACATACCAAGATCTTTTAAAAGCTACCTTTGTGCTCTGTTGTGCGCAGAACAACAACTACTAAAAACCTATTACCCCTTCTGGCTTTTGGGGAAGAGTCCTGGGAACCTGTGGGGTCCCTGAGCATGTGTTTCCACATGCATGATGCACAAGAAGCGCCACAAACACGTCTGCATCAAGCAAACACCAACCTACAGGTCTGTCTGCTAGGATGCAATGTATGAGAACAATTTACTAGAGAAGCTTCAGAAAGAAAACCATCATTAAACAGATCGTACGCTGAGGAAGAGAAGTAACCCAAAAGATTTCATTAGTGCATACTAAGCTATGGAAGTTTCTGATTTACATTCATTTCTTAGCTTCAGTAACCTTTCCACCTGTGCTTGCCATCCCAGTGACACTGCCTGTTTTACTGGCAGCCAGAGAAATCTTTAAGTGGTTTTTGGACACTTCTTCATCAACCAGGCTGAGCAGAGAACATGGTAGAGTAGTTATTCAGGCATCCTCAAAGAGTTTTTGATGGGGGG
>VZTU01028397.1:351547-372724 GCA_013400835.1 Zapornia atra | reverse complement strand
GGGGGGGGGATAAAATTCCAAGAGCAAGCAGGTTTTGAAATATGCTCTCATATTTTGGCAGTGGCATTTGAGATCAATATTTTCCATTACCCCTACGAATGGTGACGGAATGTAGGGTAATGTTTCAGCTGCTAATATCTTATGGCCTGATCTATACAGAGTATCTACTTTCTGTGGCCTGATTGCATTGATTCCTCATTCACCATACAAATGAGGCTGTGAGTTCATTAAAAGAGGGGGAAACAATTGCACAGCAGTTTATACTTGTCACTCGGGAGACTGAGCTGGGTTTGGGCAAACCCAGGGGTGAACAGTAACCAGGAGCATGTGCACGCCTGTCGTTGGAAGCCACATAAATCTTTCTGTGAGGCCTGCGCCAGGGTTTCTCTCACCTGAATGCCTGGAACACCGAAACAGCGTCTCTTGGCTGCAGCAAAAAGCAAGAGGTGCTCCTGCCAAACACAGCACAGCCAGCGATGCTCCAAGATAAGTTTTGCTCACTGTCTGTCAGTAGACACCTTCACTGAGACCATGGCAGCACAGCAGCACCTTGTGCTCCTCCTGGGGGTTCATAAGTATTTTCAACAAAAGCACAAAGCCGACTGGCCAGGAGCCAGCAGTGTGCCCAGGGGGCAGGGAGGCCAATGGCATCCTGGCTTGTGTGAGACACAGCGTGGCCAGCAGGTCTGGGGAGGGGACTGTGCCCCTGGACTGGGCACTGGTGAGGCTGCACCTCGAGTGCTGGGTCCAGTTCTGGGCTCCTCACCATCAGAAGGACAGAGAGGTCCTGGAGCGAGTCCAGAGAAGGGCAACCAGGTTGGGGAAGGGGCTGGAGGGCAAATCCTCTGAGGAGCAGCTGAGGGAGCTGGGGGTGTTCAGCCTGGAGAAGAGGAGGCTGAGGGGAGACCTTCTCCACACCTCCACTGCCCTGCTAGGAGGGTGCAGAGAGGTGGGTGAGGGTCTCTTCAGCCAGGGGACAGGAGATGGGACAAGGGGCAATGGGCTCAAGCTGCCCCAGGGCAGGGTCAGAGCAGATGGGAGGGAAAAGTTCTTCCCTGGCAGAGTTGTGGGGCTGTGGCACAGGCTGCCCAGGCTGGGGCTGAGTCCCCACCCCTGGGTGTGTTTAACAGATGGGGAGGTGAGGTGCTCAGGGATATGGTTTAGCACAGGACAGATTCCTGTTTATGAACCTGGTAAGAGTCAAAGTGTGGCTCCAACAGCCTCTACCAGAGCGATTTACGGCCAGCTCTTACCAACCATGAGTCTCAGGCATCATTATCAAGTATGAATTTCGCTCCCAGGCAACGCAGTGCAGGAATGGCATGGCCTTCCCATCAGTGCTGCATGAAACGAGCACGAGGGAAGTAAATCCTGAGACTCTGAGGTACACGGCCCGCAGGCTTTAAGCTTTGTCACAGGAAGCTTCACATGAAAAGAGAACCTGCCCTTCACTGCCAGAGCAAAGAGATGAAATCCCAGCAGGACAGGGGATGTCTGACAGATTTCAGGGAAGGGGGTTTGGTTTCCAGGGCCCAGGCTGTGACCTCTGACTCAGAGCTGACATCTGTCAACCCCATTCAAGGTTTAGGCTGGTCTAGCCTTTAATGAGATTTCAGAAACTCCATCCCCAACATGCTCATGCAGAAGCCTCAAGAAACACCAGGTAGGACCAATCTCTCTCATTGTGGAGCTGTGCTAATTTGGATTAATAAATCAGAGGGGAACACACATAAATCATTACCAGCTTTGTACCCTTCTCTGCTGTGGGAATAAGGAAAGCAATTTTTAAAATTACAGCGATGTGGAAGGAGAACTCGAGACAAACCATGAGTACATAATGAACACAGCCTTGTCATTTCCAAGGCTCGGCAGGAAAGGGAGAGAGATGCATTAGGTACATTTATGTCCTACATTACAGAGTCGCAGTATGCTCTGGGTAGAAGACTCCCAATACTTTTAAAAACTATGTCCTTGAAAAGGTAATGACTATGTCAGGCAATGAAGTTAAAAGAAGAAATGTGAAAGTAATAAAACACTATCCATAAGTCGCAGCAGGTGCCCAACCTTTTCACCTGCTGACATGCCAAAATGTCTTTTTTTTCTAGAAGATAAGCTGTGAGAGATGACTATTCTGGAAATTACATTTTAGTTCCAATGAAACACATTTTCCAGCTTGAAGTCACTCACTGTGAAAGTACTATGTGCCCGAGGAGTCTTCATTTCCAGAAATAATGCCTGGAGTGTCTGGGAGAAAAAATAAGGCTCCAGTGCTCTAGGGAAGCACGGATGCTATTTAGATGTACGTCAAAGTCTCTCCCCCAAAAGACCACAATCATCCCTGTATTTTTAATTTTTCACAGACCGTAGCAAAGGGAATTTGTTCTCCCCTTTAAAGCTGTTATAAACATCTCCTCACCAGCCACAAACTACCCTAAACCATCTGAGAACCCTGTATATCTATCCTCTCTCTCTAGCCAGGCTCTATTCAGAAACAACCCCACATATCTGATTCTTCCTATCAGCAGAGCAGCCACCTAACACATCCTTCCCTTCGTGCTGGTCTGGGTACCGCAGCGCGTGTCCCCTGCCATGCATCCTCCAGAGATGCCCAACAGTTCCCACTCCTCCCTCACCTGCCTTGTACCTCAACTGCTGCTCCCTTTACACCCCAAAACATCTCGTTTGCCTGTAATCCTTCAGTGCCTGGTACAAGCTTACAGCTATACAGACACAACAGCCGTGCCACAGCCCCTTAGGGAGATGGCTCAGAAACAGCCAAACAGTCCGGTCTCGATGCTCCCACCTAACCTTCCATAACACTCACTAGCCATTGTTTTCCCTTTCTGTTGTCTTCTGCCTGTTCTGCTGGTGATGGTAATTATGGTTTTAGAGGCGAGATGAAAGGGACTTCGCTAGCTGAGGAAATTATAGTGCTTTACGTACTCATGTAATTGAATGTTTTCCTTTTCTTGGATATTTACATGAGCTATTAATTTTATTTTCTTTTAGGTATGGAAGCTGGAGCTTCAAAATAATCATTTGGCTTGTTTATTTGCAAAAGATCCTCCGATTTAATTATTTATAAGAATTATGAATTGAGAACGCTGAATAAACATGCGTGACGATTAATAGATTCTTTGTTGAATTCTCATATGGAACCAGATGGTCTACTGATGCATGTAAATAGACCATTTATTTCATTTGGAAATCTGAATATTGAATAAGAAATTAGATATTTGCAGTTAAAGACCTCACCAAATGTTAAAGCTAATTCAGAACAGAATTGGGGAGTGGATTATACACTGTCACATGGAAATAAATCCAGGGCCACCTTCAGAATGATCAGCATAGTTTACCACATGAGCTCATCACAAATGCTCAATATGCATATGGAAGAAAAATATTTGTCTCTTTGAACCCTTTAATCATCACATTTTTACATCAGAAGTGTTTATTTTGACTCACTAGCCACGGAGCTGCTGACACAGCACACAAACTTCGCTGGCGGTTATTAACCACCAGCTTGTACACGAGCGCCTCGAGCAGTTATCACCCCAGGAGAAGTTAGAGCTGGCTGGAAGAAACAAGATGAACAGAACGGCACCAAGGGCACACATGTTCCCTGACATGCCAGTGCCACTGCTTTCCGAGACATGTGTTTAAAGACAAAGCAAACCTGTATAGGAAACCCAGGCGCTCACAAGTGATGCTGCTGTGACATGTTTGCAAATAACCACAGCAACAGCAGGCGCTCAGATACCCATCGCTGTGGTTTAACGGCTGAATAGTACACACATGCCTTGAAGTCATTGATAAATAAACTCATGGATGCACTATAAAACTGGTTCTCACTGCCCACTTTAATAGTGGGAAAAATAAATACGACTGTGACCTTTCTGCAGATCAGTGGAGTTACCAGCACTCTAATTAATTGGCTCTGTATATTATTCAGAATCCGTTATCACAGTGACCCTGGGAAGGTAATTTATGAGCATGGGTAGAAGGAGCTAACCCTCGCCTTGCCAGGACGGGTATAAATCAGATAGCCCTGGCGTACCCTCGCTGCTAAGCCGTGTAACCGAGGGGAGAAGCAGGTCCCACATCCATAGTGGGATGTTCCACAGCACAGGGCCTGACAGCTGCAGGCTGCCCCTCTGGCTGCAACCCCCGAGATGCTCCTGCTGCTCAGGGGGTGGATCTGAGGGCTGGGAGCCAGGAGAGCTGAGCAGGGGGAACTGCTCTGACCACAGGGCACCCTTCAGCAGCTGGGCAGATTTATTCTCCTTAAATGGGAAGGAGAAAATGACTCCCATGATGGAACCTTTCTGAAGCCTCTCTCATGTTTAATATTTAAAAAGACCAGTTTTAGGCATATTAGCAGCTCTCAGCTTCCCCGTGGAACAGAGGTGATTGTGCATTTGTAGCGTAGCAACATGCCTGAGGGCACACACGAGCTGCCACAGTGGGATCACACCTCACCTTGCACCAGCTTTTCCTGGGGAGTAGAATGGAAAGTTGCCACTGGTGGGTAAACCTAAGCTGGCTCCAAGGTCCAGGTGAGCTGATCTGGCTTTCCTGTGGTATGGCCAGCAAAGTAATCTTATATTCTTGGCTTTCTACATACAAGAGAGCTTGGTAGAACAAAACCCAGAGTCAGCAGCCTGCTGCAACCCTTTCCTTTTACCTGATCAGAACACCACCTACCAACTCTTTACATCTCTCCTTGCTGCTGGGACAGGAGATGCCAAAAGAGGCCCTGTGGCAAAGCCTGCACTCTGCTCCAGAGGTGGAAGGTGCAAACATGTTACTGTAAGTGTGAAATCTTCAGTCAAAGACCTTGTAATTCCTCTATCACTAAGTATAAATTAGCTGTAAAACACCTAGTGGCTATGGCAGGGGTAAATTCAGTATTGTCTCAGTATAGGCTGTGACACCACGTGAATTCTTCCTCTATTTCAGCCAAGAGCTTCCATACAGGAAACCAAACTAATTACCATAGGTCTTAGGTGGGGAGACAGGCAGAAAGGGGCTGCAGCAGGGCAGGAGGCAGACCCCCATGGAGGGGATGTGCCAGCCTGGCCGGGTCCATGAAGGGGACTCTCTGCCGCTGCCCCAAACCATCCAACACCCTGGCACTTGCAGTGCTTTGCTGCTGGAGTGTGGCTAATGCTCAGAAGCAAGAAACACAGCGAGGGGATGATTGATCAGCAGTCTCAGTACAACTGCCAGGCGGCCCCGTGGCCTTTGGGAAGGGCAGACAGCAGCAGTAGCACCTACAAGCACACAGGCAGCTTGCCTCTTCCTTCCAAGGCAAGGAGCTCTGCACGATGGGGTACAGCCACCACTTGGAAACAGCCAGTCATGCTGAAAGGGCCCTAAGAGACACTCCTGGGTGTGCAACATAGTGCTGCCTGTGCAAGCTGTGCTCTTCTAGAAAAGCATGGGATCCTCCATGCCATGCCCTCCATGCTGCACGCATCGTTTCAGTTGCTCCTCTGGGAGCTCCTGGGTTTACTTTGCCATAAAGGCATTTATCCTGGTGCAAATTTCACATGAAACCTGAACAATCAGACAAATGCTGAGGCCAAGTAGACAATGACACTGCTTGATACTCCCCATTTTTCAGAGAGAAGTTACAAATGGCACAAGGAAGTTGAAAAGGTGATTCTCCTTGATTAAGGTCTA
Organism: Zapornia atra; assembly: GCA_013400835.1. Lineage (NCBI taxonomy): Eukaryota > Metazoa > Chordata > Aves > Gruiformes > Rallidae > Zapornia > Zapornia atra. Next base: position 367,039 of record VZTU01028397.1, on the reverse strand, counting down.
CCCTGTGCTGAAGACAGAGAGACCCTAAAGTGTTCATTGCCAGCAAAGCTTCACTCCTCAACACGATGAGCTTTCTTTGCTCTTCAGTCCCAACTTACCTAAGACACAGCAGTGTTTTGGTCGCATTTGGTCATTCACAGGGATTGGTAAGCAGCACCAGTGCTGAGGACCACAGGGCAGAGACACTTTGTTCTGATTCCACACTGCTGCAAAGCAGTTTTGTATCGACTACAACATGATTTTACTTAACACTGCCTGGGATGAAGCTATTGGAAAAGCAATGGCTGAAAAAACAAAATAATTTAAAAATCAAGAGAGTTAAAGAATCTTTAGTTACATAAACTGCACAGATTTTCACAGCTTTTCACTGGAGAAGGAAGATACCAGAAGGAACATAAGATTATCTCCTTTAATTTCGAGGTTTGGGAGGGCCCCACGTCCAGCTGGGATGATGGGGGTCAGCAGCACCAATGGAAATCAGCTCCTATTCAAGTGCTGAACGCAGGTTTCAAAGCTGGCATTGTTGTTTAGATTGACAGCTTCTGATGAGCTTGTTTCTGAAATTCTAGGAAATCTCAGCACATGTATGGGAGCTCCTGTTCCCCAGCCAAGAGCAAGGAAAATCTGCCTTTTGTCAGGTGATCCAGACAGGAGGAACCGGATACCCAGCATACAAGTGATTAATGCCAACGGGTGTCCTGGAGATTGACTTCTCCTCTCCTCCCCACCTCTGTAGACAGCACCTCCAGTTAAGAGCCATGCTGCTACCCCAAGAGAAAGCCTGACTCTCCTTCACCTATAGAACTCTTATGTTACAGATTATTTCTCTCTATACAATCTCAATGAAGGACAGCAGTGAGCAGTGCCTGCCAGTGGAACCTTAACGTAACGCTGGCTTTGCTGGGCAGTCACACACACCCATTACACAAAGGTCCCAAGCAGCAAGCCATGGTCATGCACAAACCCTTCCCCTCTGAGCCCTTTCTAAAGTTTCAAAGTTTTCATGAAGACTTGACAGAATAGCATAAAAACCCAAGCTCAGCTCCCTAGAGAATCCTGTGACAGTAACTGCATCAGCAGAACCCCTCATGTCCTGAGCTGCAGGCTGAGGCTCCACGTGATGGCAGGCATGTGCCTAGATGGGCACCTGTTGGAATGCTCTTCAGATGTGGCTGTGAAGGGCCCTCTGCAACAAGGCTGCCTCAGGAAATCCTCAGAACCCAGGCAGTGCTTTGCAGCCCCTATTCTCTCCCTGCAGACAGCCCGCAGGCTTCCTGCGCTGCAGCGCTGGGCAGTAAGGTGGGCTGTACCCCACACATCCTGGGCAGCACCTCATCCCCTCCTCCTGAGCATAACAAATGCTCCCCTGATTCATTACCAATATGCTGATTGAAGATTTCCCTTACTGACCACCTTTTCCCATTACCAAATCAGCATTCTTTGTTAACATGCCCCAGAGCCTCATCTGGCACAGACCATGGGGAAGAGGCTGCGCAGACATGGGTGACATCCTGAGTCAAACACCCCTCACTGGGGAACAGGAGTGGGTGGCACACTTTTACCCTGCTCTCCATGAGCCTGGGCACAGCTTTATCCAGCACCTCACCAGCCTCTGGACATCAGCACCCAGTGCCCCGGCCGGCAGCCCCACTCGCCCATCACTGGGGGCCAAGGTTCCCAGGACGGGCAGGAGGGCTCACTGCACCAGCCTGGGATGGCACCAGCCCATGAAGACAGCTGCATCAAGCAGTGACAGCAGGCACCAATACAACCCCCAACAGCCTATTTGTGTTTAACTACAGCCAGCCCCACCCGTGCTCACCAGAGCTGCTCTGCCTGCCACCACGGGCAGAGACCAGTCCCCAGCCTGTCACAAAGCAAGCATCCTATTTCCCAACTGGCTGTTTCCATAAAACAGAATAGCTGTAGGCAGGTATGCACCCACAGGAAGTTATGGGAAGCAGTTCCACAGTCGGTGCCTGTGACACCGATGTCACTCAGATGTTGGGACATGGGGTGGGTGGCTCACAGCCAGAGCTCCAGAGGTTCCTGCCCCTTCCACCACCAGCCTGATGTGCAGCCCCCTGCTCACATTTGAGGGTGGCAGCTTTGTCCCCCAGTACACACCTTAGCCATGTCCCTTTGATCCTTTTGTTACCTTGGAGCCAATTAATCCATGAAAGGAAAAGCTCAGCGTGGGGATTTTTCTTTTGTCATCTTTGGTTTTAATTTCTAACTTGATTTTCCTTCTTGCACTGAGGAACTTCAGTTCCCTTTAAAACACAAATACATTCCAACCAGACCTCAGGACTTATGTTTGTTATTGTAAAAGCCCTGTAATGACTCCTGGCTTTCTTATTCAAGGGACCTCTTGCCAAACTAGGACTTACTCAGTGCAGCAGCCGAAGTTGGCAGCCCCAGCGCCCAGAGAAACCTCAAAACTTCGCAGAGGATTAGCTAAGGTGACATTGAGATTCAACCGCATCTTAACACCATCTGTTCCCCGATAAAAGCTCCTCGAGGGGAAAGCACAGGAACCTCGGTGCTGTACTGCTCCTGCTCCAGGCAGCCCTGCCCTCCCCGCTCCTCCTCTTCAGACCTCTGAGCATGAAATGGGATTTGCTGCCTCTGCTGGAAAAGGGGCATCTCACCCCCGCTGCTGGGTCTCTGACAGACACACTCACAGCCTCGGGAGAAGGAAGCATCTTCCTTGGCTTCTCCACATCAGACAAACAGGGCTTTGCCCTTCCCACATGGCACCCAGAGCTGTGCAGCAGCTGGGGTCAGCCCCAGGGTGCTCAGGGCCGTGCTGGACCTCCTCTGCCTGCAGTCACCTCCAGGACTGGCTCCTGTTGCTTTGGGGAAGATGCTCAGAGCTAACAACCATCCCCCACGACTGGAAAGCAAGCCTGGCTCGCTTCCCTCCGGTCCTGAGCCAGCGCTCCAGGGACAGCTCTGCCCCCAGCAGAGCCATTCCTCACCCAGCACCTGTCCCTTCCTACCAGTCCCTCTGGGGACACTGACACTGAGGGTGGGTATATGCACTAATACACACACGTAAAAATATAACATCTCTTTAGGATGAGATAAGCCACGTGCCTCCATCACCAGAGGTACCTCAGTCTCCAGGCTGCAGGCACCCCAGAGTGCCTGGAGACCCCCCAGAGGGGGCAGGGCAGCTCAGCTATGTGCTCCTGCCACCAGCTCCTGGCTCCACTGCAGCCAGCCCCCCGGGTTCTTTGTTTTGCGGTGGGAGTTTGCTGCTGTTTTGGTTTCTGGAAGTTAAACTCAGGTAGTAAATAGCTCGCAGGTAGCAGTGCTGGGGGCTGGAGAGAAGTGATAAACTTAACAGGATTTAAATGCTTAGCTGGGCTCAGGAGATGCAAACACCTCCTAAGTGACTATGAATATTCAGGTAAATATGTTTAGCTGAAATATTGAGTCATCAGCAGACACTACATGCACAAAATGTACTCCTGCCTATTTCTCATTAATTCAAACACAGTACTGGCCAGCACTCTTGACAGCTTGCCATGCCACATCTGTAGAGTTTCTCAGGTATGTTACCTCCCAGGTAAGTTTGCTTTCTTCTGATGTCTTAAAGAATACAGAAGAAGAGAGCTCTATGTACAGCAGCTAAATCTGGAGAGATAAAACTCAAGAGCTGGGGGTGGGGAGGGAGAGCAGAAAAGTTAGAGACCATGTTTTTCCTTATGGGGGCAAAGATTTATTTACCATCCCTTAGGTGACAAGCCCCAAGGATTCCCAGACAGCAGGGAGAGAAGTCTGACCCAGGGCACACACCTTGCCTGGCTTGTGTGTAACACAGGGCAGATGAGGAGTGGGATGAAGCAGGAGCATCACCCAACACCCCGTGCAGGGTAAGGTTTAAACAGGAGTTAGCAATGCCTGAGGATTAGGAAATTGAGGTAAAGCCAGGCAGCAAAGGGATGTCTGCTGGGCAGGGAGAGCCAGAACAGCATCTTCAAGGTAATATTTGTCATTAACTGCTAAGAAAGGGGAGAGGTGAACTGGCTTGGGTGAAGTTCTACACAACTGCAATTGAAAAAAGACAATACATTCCTGGAATGCTAGAAACATGGAAAACCTGGCAGAATTAGAGGACGAGCTGAGCATGGAAGAACAAAACAACAGTCCATGGATGTTGGGAAAATGGAGAGGAGCTAGAAAGGAGCCCAGGAGGAAAATGAATCCCCTGTCCACCTGCTGAGAGCCAGTCAGCAGCTCAGCATGCTGGATGGCACAGGGACCAGTGGATACACTACAGGAACCAGCAAGAAGAGCTGCCTGGGATGTCTGACTGAACATTTTGAGACAGACCTATACTCATCAGCCCAAGACAGCTTTTTTTCCCCGCACATCACTGTCATAACAAGTTGTTTCCAGTCATACACTGTCTGATCCCTCTGAGGAATCCAGCCCCACGCACCCATGCAGCAAATTGCTGACCAACACGTAGGCTGGAAAGATGGTGACTGGGGGCTGAGCACAGGGCTCTGCTGATCCCCAGATTGCTACAGCACTGGGTGACAGCACTGCACTGGTTTCCTTTAGTTTACAATAAGTCATTACTGGAGACCAGGAGCAGCTCCCACCAACGGCTGTGGCAGCAGAGCAGCTCCGGTCATGCTGTGCTGGGGATGCGTGCCATCCCACGCAGCGTCCCCACTGACCTCCCACACCAGACAGCGTGATGTCAGCTTACAGTGGCAGCAGCTTGTGGAGAAAAACATCACCCTGTGACTCCAGGGCCGGGCCATCCAGATCCTCACTGGGCCCGGCTGTGCTGGTTGGGAGCAGATGCTCAAGCTGCCGTTTTACAGCCCGCTCTGAACAGCAGCCAACATCACTCTCTGTCGCTCTGGGACAGCACTCGGAAGTCAGACAAGTAAAGCAGGAGGTGAAGATGTGACTCAGACCTCAAAGGGAAAGTGTTGAATCCATTTCGGGGAGAAGCCACGGCTCGGAGCCCGCAGCTCGGCGGGGCCCTGGCAGGCCGCATCGGCATCTCCTCCCCTCGCAGCATGCCCAGGGAAGAAGTGGCCTTTTAGTCTTTATTTTTAAAGCCTATTTTTTCTAGAAGGGTCTGCAGCTACCACATCTCTCCCAGCTCTGCGTTCAATTTGGAAGCCGTGGATTCGTAGCTGGAGAAACCCCTGTTCCTGAAGGACGTGGCCTTTGCCAACACCAACAACTGGTTTGTGTTTGTTTCAGTAAACCCTGCCATCTCATATTTTTAATCTGCTTATGGACCAGGACCAAAGCTTTCCTTACTAGCTGGTGTAGACTTCAGACTGCCTGTGATCTATTTCTATAGCTTGGCTGTGGTAACTGTCCCTCCCTGCTCTCTCGTTCCTGCTGCAGGGGATTTGTGCTTTGGTTCGGCTCGGCTGTTGCTGTGCAACTCTGGCTCTTTCTGGGCTGCGCAGGGCCTGTGGTCACCCTGTGCTAGGTTCCTGCAAGAACACCTCTCCAGCCTACAACGCCTGTACTGCTCTGGGAGAGCCCCTCAAGCACTGTGTAACTGCGCTGCTGGCTACCACTTCTCCCAGGGACATTAAACACACATGCTCTGCATTTTCGGAGCGGCACGATGCAGGTTACCACCACCAGAAGCAACCTATTTACCTGGGGTCCCCTTTTAACCAGAATCCTGTCTCTCACGCAGCAGAGTCCCCTGTCCTGGGGAAGGGGCAGGGCTGTGCGCTTTGCTGACAGGTCTCAACTCGCAGGTGCACAAAGGGATTCCTTTAACGCTTCCTTCCCCATGTTAAAAGGAATATGATCTTAATATTTGGCCTCACATCCCCAAGCCTTTTCTAGGCTTATCAACAGAACAACTAATCAATGCACAATTAATCAATGCCTTTGCAGCTCCCCTCATTTCCAGGGTGGAAGCCGGTGGGTTTCAGCGCAGGGCAGCGTGGCTGGTGACAGCCCATCACACTGAGCGCTGCACACCTGGCTGCAGAAACAAGTGTTTGGTGAAACAAGGAATCCCCAGATAAGCAAAGCTGTTTCACTGAACAGCAGCAAAACCCCACATTGTCAAGGAGCAGAGCGTGTTGCTAATTAACCTCTGGCACTTCATCATAATTATATTCAGCAGAACTTGTGATTTGTTTGCCATCAGCTTTAAAGCAATCTTTACTAATAACAACTCAGGCTTCTTTTGCTATCACTGTTTGACTTGCTCCTTTAATTCGTATTCTCCTGCCACCTCGCAGCACTTCCCCTCTTCCCAGCTGGCACCACACACTAACCCCATGCAGTCTGCGGTGGTACAGCCAGCTGTGTCACTCATTGGTGAGTGCTGGGGAACACCACCAACCATCACCAGAGCAAGTGTGGCACCCAGCCACAGCAGTAAAGATTCCCATCTTTTGTAAGGATCTCCATCGCTCCGAGCCCACAGGAGCCTTAATCACTTGCAATGGTCACAGTAAATGGAGCTGAACAAGGACAAATGCTGATGAGCCACATGCAGGTGAAGCATGTAGCAGCACCTTCCTCCTCCTCCCACCGATGCTGTGGCTGTCCCCATGCCTGCCCTGCTCCGCCTGGGCTCTGCCAGCAGAGATCTATCCTACTTGCTGCAGCTCACAGTGAGGGCTGGCATGACAAACAGGGGATGCCACGCTGCCCAGAGGGCAAGGCTGGAGCTGGAAGGTCTTCTGATGGCAACTCTGGGTCCTGGATGGGCTTAGATGTGAAGTCAAATCACACCTTGAGAGACAAGGTACATGTGTGCAAGCACAACTGTTGCAGGATCATTGAACATTATCATGCCTATCACCTTTGCAACCCCAAGGTGTGATGCCCTGCTTACAAGGGCAGACATGCTGCTCGCTGTCCCAAACCTGTGCCACTGCAGCATGTCTGGAAAAGCCTAAACCCCTGCCAGAGAATCATCCCACAGGCCTATAGAGCTGGCAGGTGTTTGCAGCAACACAGAGAATCTTGTTTCAGATAGAGACCATCTTTTTCACCCCCCCCATCTGGAACAAGATGCTCACAACCTTAAAAAGCAAAGGCTGGCCAAGGTACCCCAGACCTGTGATGCTCTGCTCAGTAGCAGCAGTTTGATCACAGCCTCAACACCCCACAGGACCTTCTGGGCCAACAGTCAGTGAAAGTTAAACAGCCTGACGATGGTTTCAATTATTGCTAAAGAGCAACTTCATTTGCATACCAGCCTCTCTCAGCAGATTAACTGCATCCATCCTGCAGCATGGACATCCCATGCTATGAACGGGATCCTGCAGCATGGACATCCCATCCTTTCTCATTACCCATGAACTTTGGGGTGGGGGTAGGGAGGGGGTGAGGGGGCAGAATATCTGCATTATTGACTGCAGAGGAGCAGCTGTATTATCACTAATCTCTGAGTAAGCGATGTTGTAGCACCAGTGAACATTCTCTTCACAGTCCACAAGCTCTTCTCACTTCACTCCACACATGGATCTGATTTAAAGAGGCTTAGTGGTACGAGGAGTAAAGGAGAACTGGGAATAAAGAGTGGCGAGGGGGAAGTGAGGAGAACAATGAAGTAACAAGTTTCCAAAAACTCTTACATTTCTGTACAAGTTTCTCCCAGTTTCAGGTCTGCTTTGGAATACCAGCCCACAGACGTGCGGCGAGCGGGACAGGCGGGGGAAAAGCAAGCTTGCAACAGGAGAGAGGGGCAAGCCCAGCAACTCAGCACATGCAAATTTCCATTAGCTTCAGAAAAAAAAAATCAGGTTTTTGTCCAAAATTTTAGTAGAGATTTGGCCAAGAAAATGGCCAAGTAAAACAAGGTATAGCTAGGAATGCCTGCAGCCTTCCAAGCACTGGGTAAGTATAGTGCGCGGATAATACCGGACTGACTTGAATCTACTCCCACTTGACAGGGAAGCTAATCCTTTTTCCTCCCCCAGCTGTCTATATAGATGTCCTATCTTTTTTTTTTAAAATATGCCTAACATCTAATTTAATGCCTATTAAGTGTTCTCAATCTGATATAATTTCTTTCATTTTAGGGAGGGAAAAAGAGATATATCAAACACACAGTTTGCTCACGCCACAAGAGCAGTGCAGTGATGTGCAGCAGAGGATCCGAGCAGAAAACCCACTCCCAGGGCTGTTCCTGCCAGCCAGCTCCATGCCAGCTGGGGCAACACTGCAGAGCTGGCAATGAAGAGGATGGAGGGAAGCCTGGACCAGCATCGGGCTGCAGCTCCTGGAGCGCTCATGGGGCGTTCTCCAGTTCCAGAAACATGATAGCACCTATGAAGTGCTGTACTAAGCACATCTCTGAACTGAGCTGGTAAAGGACACGTGCTTGCTTAGAGAGCATCGCTGCAGGGAAAAAACCTGGTCCCCTTCTTTCTGAGGGGTGGGCTAAAGGGCATCTTGCCAAAAGGTCTCATGGTGAACACCTCAAACACTTCAGCTGTGACCTTTTCCTTCCACCTTTTTGCCAGTACAAGTTAACTATGGCTTCAAGCAAAGCCTTATTCCCAGTTTAACAGGTCGTTTTGAAAGAGATCCTCTCCTGTGAGCTTCAATGAGGAGACTTGGAAGAAGCAAACCCTTCTACCAACAGGTTTTGTTTCAGAAATGAACATTTTCCAGTGGAAAAAGAGGTCTTCAGATTTTTCCAGGCACTGCCATACACGAAGCAAATGTTGCGATTACTGTGGTAATTAGAGCCTTAATGACTCCTATCACATGTTCCCTCCAGTTGGAGTGACTGCGTGCTGCTCTGCCGTGCTCTCCCAGCAGTCCCAAACCACACAGTGTATCTGAGATACTGAGCTTCCTTCCCAGACCAAGAGGCAGAAAACTCTCTCACATAGAACATAAGTCTTGCTGAGTCCACCCAGATAAGGCATTAATAAGGCTGAGGTTATCTTGAATCAGGATAGAACCAGTAGGCTCGGAGGCTGGTGGGGATGGAGGGCACTTCACCCCACCTGGGCACAGAGACTCCTTTTATTTCCAGTATGTTTAATAATTTTATTTATAAAAACATCCTCAGCAAAAGCATCTGGCAAGAGGGTAAGGTTGGAGGACGCTGGGCAAGATAAGAGACAATACACACTGAAGAGAAGTGAGTATTTAGATGAATACACTAAACTTTATAGAAACCCATCCCAGGCTGTAGAATATATCAGGCTACACAAACCACAGCTGACTACCAATGCTGCTGTCCTCCTTTCCCAGCCCTCCCCACAGCATTGGCATCAATGACAGTACCATGATACCTGAACAGCATCACATTGAAACCCCTGGATATGTGACTCTTGGAGCCTGCTCCACTCCACACTTCAATAGCTTTAGCTTTTCCCATGGGGACCCTGCCCTGCAGCAATAACAGCACGTTTGTTTGCCAAACAATGACTCTTCACCCATCAGGCTGCTGGCTTTCAAGGTAGCATCATCCTCATACCAAACACCCATTATAAATCCCACTGGGCTTCTGGGCTTCCACGGGTGTGTGACTGCCCTGCGAGGGCACCTGAGGAGAGGGGTCACCACATGGAGCCACGAGTCCTGCTCTGGAGAGCAGCCTCTCAACAGGCAGGACTGATGGGTAAGTAGGGCAGCAGTCCAAGCAGGCTCTGGGCTCAGCACACAATGCCAACAGGGCAGCGCAGTGGGAAGCAGCGCCCTGGCTTGGAGCTGGGGCTCTCTGCCATTGCTTCCCATGTTTATGCAGCTACCCAGCTCTGCAAAGCAGAGACCACTCCATCACTGACCTCCTCTTGCTGCACTGTGTCTTACGCTGCTTCCCCTGAAAGCTAACTCCAGACAGTGCTGTGCACTAAGGGCTGGTGTTATTATCAGAGGGGGTTTTAACACAGTAAGACTATCAGAGAAAGACAGCCTCACAGTCAAACACAGGGACAGAGACCCTGTGGAGCAGGTGGCTGTACAGACCGTGCCATACGTTTTATCTGTCCTCCAGTGGAGATGGTGAGACCCCCCCAGACACAGACTCTGCATCTGCAAACAAAGCTGCAGATGCTCATGTTGCCACAGAGAGCAGTAAAGGCTTTGAGTGGAAAGTGTTGGAGCATTACTCTAGGATAGCCCAAACTCCCAGCAGTTGCAGTACGAGACAGGGGACAGTGCCCAGTTACAGGAATCAGACCCATCACCATTCCCCAGGCTGCCCCAGTAGCCAGTGCTAGAAGCACAGGGAAGCTCGGGGGCATCAGGTTGGACCCTCAGCACACTCAAGACTCCCTAGCAGGTTTAGGTTTCCCATTTAACAGCAGTCTCAGAAGCCCAGGGGTGGCCCTTACCCCTCCCAGAGTCACCAAGATGGCCTTCAGCAGCCTGGGTTGGGGTGTCTGTGCCCACCCTTGTGCACAAGGTGGCCACAGCACCGCAGGAGGGATGAAGGACAGGAATAGCAGGTCCTCAGGAAAGGAAGTGCTCTGGCTACCATGCCTCCTACGTAGCCCACCCCTCAACAAGAGCTCAGCCTCCATAGCCACAGCAGAGGAGGGTCCCTGAGCAGACACTGGGCCCCCCTGCCCCAGCACACCAGGCTGCTGGGAGCAGAGCCAGGAGAGCTGCCCCACATGTCCACCAGCTCAGAGGCCCTTTCATCCCAAAGCAGCAATCAGGGAAAAACGAGGAGAGGGATGAGACAAGCAGAGCAATGGCATAACCACGGAACATCCACAGGAGAGTTCATAACTTCGTGCAGACATCATGAGCTTTACTGCCTGTCACTGAGAACACTCTGCAACAGCCAGCCCTTAGCTGAGCCTCAGAAGAGTCATCCTACAGACACAGCATCACTGATGGCTCACACGCTCCCTAACAAAGCCCGAAGAATCCAGGAGGGGGTCCTTGGTGGGAAGAGGCATGCAAGGAGCCTGCTCAGGGAGCAGGGAAGAGCCCAACCTCCTGAAGCACAGCACCGCTCACAGGCCACCACTCCCGGGATGCAAAGCACTTCCCATCAGGAGCCACCTCCCTCCCCCATATTTGTGATTTTTCATGCTGCTGCACTATAAACAGCAGTGACTGTGGGTAAATGTTAGCTCTCCATGACAGCCACTGTACATATAGATTTCATACAGTTTACTTTGCGTGTTTTGGTTAAAAGGTCAGAGTGGTGCTCAAATATTTGGAAGAGGCATGAAATTTATAGCACCTAAGAAATTACAGCACATAGTAAACACACATGTGCCCTATTTATATGTCTATACATATGGAGGGGAGCAGCACAGCTTTGGCAGCTAATCTGTCCCTGCTGCAGGCGGGCTGCAGGTGTGTGTGCAGCGTCACCCCTCCCGGGAGGCGCCTTCATTCCATGGCACACATTGAGCCAACGTGTCTTTCTATTTACATTATCTTTCTTTAATTAAATGCCACTTTTCACACACACACTATTAACTGACACTCGCAGCCCCCCCGAACCAAGGAAAGTTTCCTCTCCCTGGCCCCTTCTCCAGATGTTTGTCTTCCAGCAGCGGCGCAGGATTAACCCGGCCAGAGAAGCAAGCAGGCACTGCACCAAGCACCCAGCACCTTCCCCCGAGCTCTGCTCTCAGCAGGGAGCCTCACCCCCTTTTTCTTCTGCACACCTTGCTATCAGCAGAAAGGACACACGTTTTCCCTGACTTCCACATCGGCCGTGAGTGCTGGAAGAGCCTTGTGGCATCCCAGCAGGCTGGGGAGCGCTGGCTCAGGAGGGGGGCACCCCACTATGGGGAAGGGCTGGCTGCCTCTCACCACACCGACGGGGCTCCAGGGATGCCCTCTTGAAGCACTGCAAGTCAAAAGACCCCAACAGCAGCACACAGCCCCTCTCTCCTTTTGCACCCAGTCCCCAAGAAAGGGGCAAGGTGAAACCTGGGGAAATGGGGGAAATCTCCCTGGGGAGGGGAGGTTGGTGCTGCATCCAGGGAGGTGCTGCTCCGGCCCTGAGGTACCTACCAAACAGGGACCTGCAGGTGAGACAGGCAAAGCACCTCACATCCCCTGCAAGTACAGCCAGATGCCAAGGGCTCAACCCCAGCACACGCACGAGCACAGGAAGCAGCAGGGCCACATCCTCAGCAGGGAGCTGCCGACTCTGCCACAGATCCTGGGATTCCCACCTGGTCACCACAGCCTGCTGGGATAAGGGTGGAAACCCTGCTCCTCAGGGTGACGTTTCAGTACCCCACCCTCCCCTGCAGCCCACCTTCCCAGCAAGGGCAGGGAGCCAGCGAGCCAGGCCCAGCCAGCGCCCTCACCAGCCACTCCATGAAACTTTCATTATGATTAATAAAAGGATTGCAGCTGCAGCTTGGATTTTGACATAACAAAACTCATTTCTCCAGCCGTTCCAAGGATGACTGAAGTTCACTGCTCTCTGCAGCTCCCAAGCAGCGCCCAGCAGGGAGAGCAGTGGGCTCCCTTCCCTCCCAGCCCAGCCGCCTGTAAGCCAGCCCTGCTTAGCAAGGCCACCAAAGCAAGGAGAAGTCTGCTATTTAAACGATACACTCTGCTTAAGAATTGCTTTTCACAGCACAGAAAGGGTGGAAAAAGCAAAGGAGTGAGAGCCCTGAACGGGGCTGCTGGGATGGGGAACAGCAGCCAGCTCGGACAAACAGCATGTGGAATAATGCCACTGGGTGCAGGCTACCTACAGAGCCCCCCCTTCAGAGGGCCACGTCTGGCTGGCAGGATTGGACTAGTTACTGCTGATATTTGCCCACAGAACACCCAGCCCAGGGGCCATCTCCTCACCGGTGTTCGGGGCCTTAACCCTGACCAGCAGCTGCCACCACCACCTCCTTAAAGGCTTTTAAGTTATCCTGAAGACAGAGCTCCACTTTCTTTTGCCTCCAGAGGGGTTTCCTGAGTGTCCATCAGGAGCACGAGCAGGAACACCCTATGGATTTAGTTTCTACCCTCTATGTTCCAGTACGAGCTGCTACAGACCAAGGGGCACAGAGCTGCCACTCGCAGCCCCTTCCAACACCCAGCTCCTTCCAGGCAGCAAGGTGCAGAGAGAAGGGAACTTAAAAATAAGCTTCAGCACTCTTTGCATAGAAAGTGCTTTAAAAACCCCTCATAACTGAAATAAAATGTGGTCATTTTGATGTACACCATTTCTTTTGCCTTGGTTTATTTTTAGAGCTTTAGTTACCATAACAACACAAAGTATTTTACTGTATATACTGCAATGAGTTTGTTGTTCCTCCTAGCACACAGCAGAGCCCTGGCCAACCCCCACGCCCCAAAGGGGAGGAATGCTCCCCCCAACTCCAGAGCCCTCCTGGGAAGCCCAAGCCCCAGCAGCCAGCAAGAACCGACCCAAGAGCCAGGACAGCAGCTACAGCAACCTAGGCACCCACCACACACAGAGGAAAAAGGGGGCAGAGAAGCAGATAGAGCACCCCAATGGGCAACCCACAATAACTACCACACAACCCTCAAGGACCCCCTGTCTCACCCCCCCAGGCAACCCCTATGGCCCAAAAAAGCCCTTACCTGCCCTTAGCACCCTCTCTGCAAGCAGAAGACCACTCTGAAGAGCAGCAAGACCCCAAGCTGGCTGCACAGATAAGCAGGGCTGCGTGGAAGGGGCAGGGCTGAGGATGGGGCAGGGCTGAGGATGGGGCACACCTGTGGGGATGGGGCACACCTGAATCAGATGGTCTGGATGATGGTTGTAGGTCCCTTCCAACTGCAATCTGTTCTGTTGACCCCTATGGATGGGGCACACCTGTGGATGGGGCACACCTGCAGCCCCTCTGCCCCTTTTGGACCCACACCCTGTGGACGGGGGGTGAGCAGGGTGTTTGTGCTGCCTGAGGGCAGCTGCTGCGGGCAAACCCGTGGCTGTTTGCTGGAGGCTGCTGCAGCAGTTACCAGCTGGGCTGGGGCCTGAAGCAGCAGTGATGGGTCTCCCTGCAGCTGTCCTGCCTCACCTCCCAGGGCCTGTCTTCCCACCTGGTGACCTTCTGAATACGTATTTCTGCCAGTAAATAATATTGTGGCTGCAGCCACAATGACCCAGGGCTGCAAGTGGGGGAGATGCAGGAGTGCCTCTCATGCTGATGCTGGTTGTGTACAGCTGGGGACCAGGGGAGCTGTTAAAGCTGCTGGGCAGGGAGTTTGGGTGCTGGGCAAGAGGAGCCCTGGGAGAGCAGGGAGCAGAGCTCCAGCCCCTTCACTGCACACCTTTCCCCCAAACCCAGTAAGAGCAGGAGGGCTTCCGTGGGTCTGAGCCCCAGGGCTCTGGCAGCAGGCTGAGCCTCCTTGGGATCAGTTGTGGGTATAAACTGTTGATTGTTTCAAAGCATGTCTGATCTGAAACGTCTTTCTTCTGCTTAAGCAGCACTTTGCTTCCCCAGGGCTGCGTGGTCACCAGGTAACTGGTGGGAGCTGTGGGTGCTGAGCATCCCAAGCACAGCTTCCCAGTGTTTGCAAACGCTCCTTGCTGCACAGCCGCCTTCTTGTTGTTGTTGTTCTTTTCTTTTGCAACAAAGTGGCAGTGTTATTTTCAACCAAAATAAACCAGAGAAGGTGGCAGCAGGTTAACCCCTTTCAAATCAGAGTGGAAAGGCTCTGGTGATGGCAGCCCCCAGCAGCCTGGGTGTGTGGCTGAGGAAAGCACATCCCATGCTCCAGCAGCTGCAGCACTGTAATTAAAAGCAGGGAAAAAGTTTTGAGTACAGAAAATGCTGATCTTCTCCCAAATTATTTGCTCTGCTTTAAAGTTGATGCTCTGCTTTAAGTCTCTTTTTATATAACTCTCGGGCTTGAACTACAGCACGTTAATTATGGCCCAGAGGTAATGAAGAAGTGTGATTCCTTTGCAAAGAAGATGGACAAATTCAGTTAAAAATAGATTCTAAGGCTGTGCTGTCAGGCACAGGCATTTTCCTGCCTCTGCTGGATTCCTGTTTTCCATAGACCAAGGAGGAATCTGCTCACAGAACATATGGAATTTTTGTATTACTCAGCATAATTAAGTGTAACTGGTTAAATGAGCGCAGCGACTGTGCAGGTCACTAGAACAGCCATTAACTTTCCCCTGCTAAGTGAAGTGGCAGGTGGCCAAAACCTCATTCCCTTCCTCCCGGGGTGGGCTTTCTCAGCCTGGCTGCAGGGAACTGGTGGTTCCTGCTGGGAGCTGGGGGAAGCTGGGTGCACACAGCCGGGCTGCCGGCCCTTTGCCAGGCTAAAGTCAGAGTGGGATCCGAAATCAGACTCCGGGCCCCAGCTCCGAGGGACCCGCGGGGCTCTTGCAGGGCTTGTGCTGCCGAGACGTCGCTGACTTTATTGGAAGGGAAGGAGTGCGGAGGTGATGCCCGCCCACCCCCCCCGGGAAGGAGGGCGGCGTTTTCCTGGCACACGGCAATCCGGAGCCTGTGATACTGCACAGATCCAAGCAGGGATGGCTTTCCCCGAGCTCTGACGCGTTAGAAAACATTCCTAAAGCAGCACCGCTGCTTCCAAACTCCCTTTGCT
>VZTU01028397.1:337005-351444 GCA_013400835.1 Zapornia atra | reverse complement strand
GCCCCGGGCGCTGCTGGCCGGGGGGGCCGGGGGAGCGCAACGTCGCTGCGCGGCTGCTGCGCGGCTGCTGCGCGGCTGCCCGGTGCCCCGGGGCCGCGCCTGTGCAGCTCCGGTTGTATTCGCTCGGTTCCTTCCCGTGCCAACCCGGCTCTGGCATCCCCGGGCTGCTGTGGCTGGAAGATGCTCCAACCCAGTCACACCTCACACCAGGAGGCTTTGGGGAACCGTGGTGGCGTTGTCACAGCGCTGCCCAACCTCGAGCAGGATGCTCCTGCTCGCCCTCACTGCCTGGCATCACTGAGCATGGGAGGTGTGTGTCCCCCCACCCCGTGCCAGCCCTCTGCGACCCCCTCCTGCCTCGGGAAGGGTCCATCTCACCAGGGCTCATCTGCACCTGAGGTGCGCTGGCTCGTGACCCAGCTGCCTCACTGCAGTGGTCTACAGCTAGATAAGAAGAATTCCTTACAGAGCCCACTCAGTCCCAGTGCCTGTAAAGCCTCGAAGGATTTACTGGTGCTGCTACATCAGCATTACAGGTGCCTGTCTGGTCAGGCAAACCCCACAGCAGACGACTGAAGTACAGGCTGAGAACAGTGAGAAGTGTTGAGAACCCCACAATACAGTTGTTACAAACAGCTCATTGGTTCAGAGAACAGTGGAAGTGAGTTGCTGATAGTGGCAGAGATCAATGACCAGCAGGTACAGATGCGCTTTTGTTCTGGTTTTGTGTTCCCAGTAGAACTGGGGATCGAGGCTGTGGTTCTGCCTTGCCTCCTTAGTGGCCTCCAGACACCTGGTTCCCCTTCACCACATCTCAGTTTCTCCCTCCATGACACAGGAACGACAACAATTAACCCACACCTTTGTAAACTGGGCAGGCTGGGGCTGGTAAAAAGGGAAAAGGGATTCTATTGTAGGAGAAAACAGGAGCAGGATTACAATCCGTGGTGCTTTGTTGGCTTTCTAAGCTCCATCAAGTGCTGCATTGGTGGGTTGGTCTTGTGCTTGAGAGCCAACCCTTGCCCAGCTGTATCACCCAAGACTGGCTGCCTTGCTCAGCTACAGGGTCCTGATGGTAACAGAAGAGCTGAGAGGGCCCGAGCTGGGCACAGACATCAGCGTTCTGCTTTGCTGAGCTGCGCTGGCTCCTGCCCCACACGTGGTGCACAAGGCCCCACACTACACCCTGAGCATGGCTGGCCTTGGCTTGCGAGGGGCTGGGGCAGGGGGATGCCCTGGAGACCCCAGGCGATGCGGCCGGGCTGTGACAGGCCCCAGCACCGGGTGATGGGCAGGGGGGTGATGGCTGAAAACCACAGAGCTGCCACGAGCAATCCTGGCAGCAGAGGGGATGGATGGAGACACTGGGTAAGCACAGGCCAAGGCTGTTTATGCTGCCAGAGCTTCTTGGAAGAAACCAGCAGCGTTTCTGCACCGTCTCTACCCAGCGCGCTCCATACGGCACCTTCACACCCCAGGCCCCTCCCTGCAGTGGTTGGACAGTGAATCAGAGGTTACATGGAGCAGAAAACAGGACCATGGCAACCAGACTAACACAGCCAGGCAGCATCCAAACACCCAGCCCTTCCACGTTAGAGCACAGGGAGCTGTTTGGGGGATTACACTCCATGTTTCCATGGAAAAAGCTCCCGTAGAACAGACTTCCAGCCACATCACTGTGTGAACCAAAGAGAGGTTTCAGAGCTCCAGCTTGATGTCTTTAATGAGCATTATCTAGCTGCTGCCCGCGCTTCGCAGCTTCAGAACTCCTCCGAGCTGTGTTCTCTCCAGGGTCTAGAGTTCTGCCTGTATTTGCTTTGAACACAACGAAGGCAGCAGCAACGGCCTCTCCAGTTACTCCATCACCTGCTTTGCAATCCCAAGTGGAAACAAGCAAACAAACGTGCTGGAGGGGGAAGTGGGGAGGGAGCTGACGGTGAAGGCTCCAGGGCTCCTTGCAGCAGGGAAACACAAGGATCTCCTTGAATTGCCACGCGACAAGCACGCCAGCTTGCTTCTACAGACAACTGGAAAGAAATGGGGGGAAATCCCTACAAATCAGTGAAGCCAGTGACCTATAGACTGTGGAAGAAGAGACAAGAGCCGTTGTTCTTTCTCTAATGTACAGTGAAGATGCTTTCAGGGGCTGTGGCTCAAGGGGGACCCTTCACAACTCAAGGGGGATACCCTCTCTCTTCAGGGACACGTTACCTCCTTCAGCAATGCCATGGAAAGGCAGTGGGATGTTTAGGAGTACCCTGGATTGTGCCTGGAAAGGAGCAGCTCTGTGCTGGCAAGGACAGGGGCTGTGTGATCTTAAAGACACTTTTCCCACATACCTCCAGTATTTGAAGCCCATCGGGACCCCAGGGATCCCAAACTGCTGAGTCTCAGCCGATGAGCTTCTCCAGGTCAGTACAATTAATTTCTCACTGGAGCTGGTCTCCAGGGGAGGAGCGAGGTCATTCCAGGGCGGAATTATTGGGCTACTGAACAACAACATTCTTCATATCAACCTGACACGCAGTTCTGGCTGTGAGCTGTGGGTGCTGCACAGTCTCACTGGGATATAAGGAGGCGTCACCTTCGCTTTCAAAAGCATCATCTGAAATACCTGAATTTGAATATTTTCATGCCACTCACAGCAGGATGATATTTAATAGCTTATGGATACCTACCACAATCATCTGTAATCCATAATGGAGAGGAATCCTTTTAGTAACATTTACTACTTGAGAATGAGGCAGGCATGTTTGGCACGACTCCAGAACAGTTACAGCAGTTCATCCTGACTAAACCAATCTGCTTTTTGGCAAGGCAGAACTTTGGGTGCCCTGTAAAACTCTGAGAGATACTGAATGCAAGAAATACAAAGAGCCACCAAGGGAGGGGGGCAGTTTGATGGGTTTGGAGGGGTGGTTTGGCCATTTATCCTCTGTATCATGTCTGCCTCACACCCCGTTGTACTGGGACAGAAAGGGAAACACTTTTGCTGTGTCCTAACAGGAGACTCGTGCCCTCTTTGTGTGAGCTGTGCAGCCCCCCGGGCTGTGGGCCCACTGCAGCCCCTGCGCCACACATCCACCAGCCCCCACCCAGCCAGGAGCATCCCAGGGCTGCATCCTGGAGCTGCATCCCATGCCTGTACCACAGGGCCGAATCCAGAGCTGCATCCCATGCCTGCACCCCAGGGCTGCATCCCAGAGCCACATCCTACAGCTTCTCACAGACACAACACCCAGGCCCAACCCTCCAGCTGGGCATCGAGCAGGGCTTGGTACCACAGCAGGGGAGGGGAGCAGGTGTTTTGGGGAGGAATTTGCTACGTGCCCCCAGGTCCATTCCCTACGCTCTGAGCATTTATTTACCAGGGAAAAGCCAGGAAAGCTCCCACCTGAGCAGCACTCCTGACACGTTCAGGCAGGCAGCAGCCAGGGCACGAGTCTCGCTCCCTCCCCTGTGTTGTTTGTGATCAGTTGTTCAATAAACCACAGCCTGTTAGTTACCTTCAGTGGCCTCAGTCCCTCCTGACACTCGCTGAATAAACCACTGCAACAGGTCCTGTGGGAAGTGATAGGAGTAGCGTTACATGGAGAAAGCTCATACCCCCTGGATGATGGTGATGTGGGACACAACCTCCCCAGGAGCTGACGCTGCCCCGGGGCACGGCCAGGCTCTGCCCTCCCCCCTGCCCGAAAGGCTGAGCCGAGTTGTGGCAGTGTCTGGGTGGGAAAGCCAGCCCCAGCTCACCCAGAGACAGGAGCATCGCTTCCAGATTGAAGCTCTACATTCAACTCCAGGTCTGGAACAAAAATAGGAACAGATCTGAGGCAGAATGATGCCTTTTTAGTTCAATTAAAGCTCCAGCAGAACACAAAGATCTTCATACTTACCACATGTGCTACGATCATTTGATTGCTGCAAATTTATTCCAAATTAGCAACAGTGTGAAGGAGTGGAGAACTAATCCAATGGTGTGGGCTTGGACCAATCAATCACCTGTAATTACCATCCTCTTGCCTTTTGTCAATATGCATATTAAACCCAAGAGGGACTCGTTACTCAGCCCTGACAGCGCAATCGCCAGCGATGGGGGAGCGAGAGGCCTGTTCAGCTGGAAAAGCAGCACACACTCCCCCAAACTGATATCCTAAGCAGATAATGTTATTTAAACATTAAATAAATGAACAGAAATAAACTACCCCATGGCATCAGAATCGTTATCTTGGTTGTGTAAACATGTGAATGAATAAACGCACCCAGCCTGAGCGCGCCTGGGATGAAGTTTACATGAACCATCTGCGGCTCTCGAAGCTGTTGCTGACACACCAAGCTGTGAATTCTCAGCCTCCAGATCAGACCTGCTCTTGCAGGAGAGCTGAGTGCGGGTAGTTACATGAAAGGGGCAAAGGCACCCTGAGCCATGGGAGCCAAGGCTTTGTGTGAGGGGGTTCCTGGCACCTCGTTGGCTCTGCAGTGCTGTTCTCCAGACTGGAGCAAACACGGGGCTGTGGCAGGGAACAGCTCAGCACCTGATGGTAACGTTATATTGTGCCACCAGTATCAGAGACAGGCTCACAGGAGCTGGGGTTGTCTCCCAGCAGAAGCCCGGAATGCTCCTCACCTTCAGCTTCAGCTCTTGCTCAGAAGCAGATGCGAATTCCACGACTGAGAAGCAAATGGATCCAGCAGGTAAGGCTGCAATCCAGGATTACATTTTCCTGTGCTCACAGCAGAGAAGCAAGAATGTCAGGAGAAAAAACCCCACTGGAAATCGATACGGTAAGAGCACTGCAATGGCAAGAGCGATGCAGTGGAGTTTGGTGAGTAAAGAACTAGAGCAACACCCTTCCTCCTCAGGACGTGTAATTACAGTGCAGTTTGAGAGGCTTAATCCAGGGGCAGTGTCTAATTTTAGTCAACCTGCCACTTCATCATCCCGACCAGGACCAGAGAATCCTCCCTTTCCCAACAGCTGCACTTCCTGCAATAAGGCAAAGAAATAAAAAGAGGAAAGAAATGTCCTTAGGAGCAGAGTGGCTGCAGCCCTTCCCCCAGCACAGACTGCTGCCTGGCCAGAGCCTGCGGCCAGCTCTATGCTGGCAAACACAACCAACAGCCTTCCCGGCCACAAAGCCTCCTCCTGCCTTCAAACTGTGTCCTGAAGAGCCATAAACGTGGTCAAATGTAGCAGAACGAGTCACACCCATCTCCCTGCCCCGTTCCTCATGTTCAGAGCTTCCCCAGCTCCCAGGACTCCCAAGGACAACCACAGCAACTGGCCCCAGGTCCTGGCATCCCATGGTGTGGGGGCTTGCGACTCCTAAGCAACAAAAGCTGTTTTCTGAAAGCTCTTCTAATGCCACAGGCCACACAAACAGGCTGCTTTCATCCCAGGAGGATGCGATTTCACTAAACAGTGTGGCAAAGGAAAGGTGTGTCAGCTTCCATCGGAAACAGTACCGAGCCAGCGCTACACCACAATGGGATGCACACCAGGGAAGAGCTCGCTGCCTGCATGACCCCCAGCAGCTGGAAAGGCTGGGAATTACCCAGAGAAAAATACCTGTGTGTGCTTTTGGACCTGGTACAGAAAACAAAGAGACTTCCCAGCAGTGCAGGAAAAACCAAACAACCGCCCCCCCAAACCGGTCCGAGATACTACAGCTTTACATGCAGGAGGAGGTGTAGCAAAGGTTTCCCGTTGCTAGGAGGGCTCCCCAGCACACACAGCACCTCTGCTAATTTGACAGGCTGCAGCCAAAATGGGTCCCTCCCCATGACAGGGAGCAGAAACCCAGCCTGACAGCGTCAGCAGCTTGACTACCTGGGGATGGAATTGCTATTGATGCTGTGGGAGACAAGCAAGGAGGGAGGAAGGGGGCGGGGGAAGGCTTCTGATGGTGTGCTGTGCCAGCCCCAGCCCCAGCCCAGAACATCAGGCGTGATCCAGCACGTGGGCCACACTGCAGGCCCACCCAGCAGAGGGGCAGAAAACAAGCCCCAGGGCTCCACTCCTTGGCCTTTTGTTGGGATGCAGGTATCACACAAACACTCCAAAGCACCTCAGTGAAGGCTCGGGGACAGAAAGCTTGTCCAGGTAAATCACCTGGCACCATGAAAAGCTGCTCTCTCTTTGCAAGCTCTGCTTCTGTGCTGTGACACGTGCTGCAGCCCAAAGCACTGGCTGTTCTTTCAGTTAACGTGGCTCTGAAAAACCAGCAACAAACTTTTAAACAATGGCATTGATATGAACTGATGCACTGGCAGCACATCAGCAGGTGACTGACTGACTCCCTCCCTCCCTCTGATCCCAGCCCAGCCTCTGCACCATGAATCGTGTGCCCAACTGCCCATCGGTCCCTGGAGGAGCCAGAGTCCCAGTTCCTTGTGCACGGACTATCCAGTGGAAACATCCCAGTGCCAATACCTGGAGCTGAGCCCACAGGTACTGCAGCTCTTAGCACAGACCCAGATGAAGGGGCTCTGCAGTGACCCAGTCCAGACCCCTCAGCTCCACAGGAATAAGGGAATCCTTTGGCAGAGAAGGCAGCACAAAGCCCGAGCGATGCTGGTGCACAGCACACACAGACCCAGGATGCTGCTCTCCAGGCACAAGGACAGAGAACCAGCTCCACACAGTATAGTATACAGAATAATATATATTTATATATATAAAGCACCTATCACTGTATTGATAAACATTCTTTGGAACCTCTCTGACGTTCAGGCCCTGCTCTGCAGCTGCTGATGGTCCTCATCTGTTGCTAAACAGGGAATTGCCCCTCAAGGACAGACACCAACACCTGCACAGATGGCAGCAGAACAGAGAGAAGAACCACCCTTTTCAGCAGAGGACACACCATGCAACCCGTGGGTACTCAGGGAAGTGCTGCCTATGGACACAATCCCAGCTGCAGCCAGCAGCTGCCCCGGGGCAGAGTGAGTGACCCGAGACCCAAAGTCACGGTCAGAGCACGGACAAACGGACACAACACAGACAAACCAGGAAAGGCAACTCTGACCTTCTGTGGAACAGGGAGCAATGGCAGGGCTGGGGGTGGTAACACAGGCGGCTTTAAGTCAGCACCACCAGCCCTGGCATCGGAAAGCTTCAGGCTGAGGAACATGGAAATGCCAAGAGCCAATGCAGGACAGAAACTAGTAACGTTACAGCTTCATCTGGACACTGGATGGGATTCCTGATGTTAACTGAGTGTGGGGAGGGGTCCTGAGTCAGCAAGTTAAAAAAACTCCTACCAAACAGGAAAGGCAAATGTGGGAGTGAAGAACTACAGCACAAAATCTTGTCAGTCTGTGTGACAGCCAGATAAAATCGTCTGAAACGTCACTAACGTTGAAGCCAGATCCAGAACAAAGTGTTATTACAGAAAAATCAATGGGATTGATTTTGGAAAGGCAATAGAGACAGTCAATGGAATCGTGTAATTAACGTACCAGAACTTTGGGATATTTGACTACCAGTCTAGACACAGCACTGTGTTTATTGTATAAAGTCCTCTACCAACCCAAGTGCCTGACCTTATTCTCCCACCCTCACCTCTCCCACTCCCAAGAGACCAGTTAGAAATTCACAGCTGAATTCTCCTCACCGTGGGCTGAAGAACAGAAAATGCTCCCAAAACTCACTGCATGTAGTGTCCTCTACTGCTGGGGCAAGGACTTTGTGAATGTTTTATCTAAATACCTTTTCATGTGGCCTTTCCAAACTCAGAAGCTGTGCTGGCAGCACTATACTGAGACAAGCTCATTTCAGTGTTTTCCCTCACTTTGCTTGTGCTGTGAGGCAGTTTTTACAACAGCTTTACACGTGAGTAATCACCCTGGAGCTGTCTAGGGACTCAGTGCAAGCTAGAAGCAGCAGACTGCATTTGTACGTGCAATGTAAGCCCAACGAGCCCACCCCTCAAAAATACAGTATCTGAGAACCTGCTCTGCTGAAGGTAGGTGAGCTTTTATACTTACTAGAACAACTCTTTGTTTAATCAGGCCTCCTTAGTAATCACTGTAACTTACTTGCACAAATCCAGGACGTGGTGCTCCATCAGCAGGCCATGTTCTTCATGACAACTTCGTGCACCAGGGCAGATGTTCTGCTAATCCAAAGAAATCAAAACTGCCAAGTACAGAGCAAAACATTTTTCTAAGTAAAAGCAATTCATTTTTATTT
Source organism: Zapornia atra (assembly GCA_013400835.1). Lineage (NCBI taxonomy): Eukaryota > Metazoa > Chordata > Aves > Gruiformes > Rallidae > Zapornia > Zapornia atra. The sequence continues at coordinate 343,253 of VZTU01028397.1, read as the reverse complement.
AATCTGTAATAATGTCTCGACTTGGAAAATCATCTGGGCTTTTGAATTTCCTTCTGGAAGGAAATCAAAAGGGTTTGGGGAGTATTTAAAGCCACTGGAACAGCCAGTTATGGTACACGATCAAGTCAGGAGGGTTTGGTCCATCAGTGTTTGGTCTTTAGAGGCTTTATGCTCCTATGATGCTTCCCACAGCCCCCAGTGGCACAAGCAAGAGCTGGCTCTGGCCAACAACCAAGGACTTTGTTGGCAACGACTGGCAGCACAAGGCAGGTACTTTCACAAAGTATGACCAGAAGTGGGTTCTGAGCCTTTGAAACTGTTAATTCATGTATCACTTAGACAAACGCTTTCCTCTGGAAGTGCCTTCGTGCATCGAGTCTTTTGTCTGAGCAGTGATTCAACCCCTGAAGCCTACAAAGTCGTTCCATGGAGGTAACAGAAGATTCAACATGAAATCCCCTGGGTTAAGCACTGAAGAAACAGTAGTTTCTTCACCCTAGCACCCTGTTAAGAGGATTTTCCTTTCCAAGGCAGGGCACTACTGTCTATGTAAATAGCTTCCCCTCCCCAGTATGAGTTAGTGGGCTCAAAGCAGTCTCTTGCTCATTTTACAAATCAGTTTAAGAATTAGCAAGGGAAGAAGCACCACTCTTGCCTTCCCACTTTGTGCTTTTCTAAGACTTCTTGTGACTAACACAGCAAACCACATTACACTTCTCACACAGGCTTAAGGACATGTGACTGAACAAGTATCAAACCCCCAACTGCACAGCTTGAAGTGTGATGTGCTTCACTACTGAAGTTTCTATTTCAGAACATGACCTCCATTAAAAAAAGACTAGAAAAATCAAACACCTTTTTCAAAATTTAAGGAAAATTTAATCAATATGCCTTAAATTATTTTACAGTAACTACAATACTGACAAGCATAACGTTTTCAGAATGGTGTTTTCCTCAGTACTCCAAGAGAGATCACTCTTCATCTACCAGTATGTGCACCATTAGGAAAAGAAACTCTAGGTGAAGTCATCTTCAGAAATCCAAGTTAACACATAGCTACTTCGACATCCCAAAGTATTTGTATTTCAAGTGTGACAGATCACAGATCCCCTTAGCTTTTAAGCAGGTTTTCTAATTGACAGTTGAAGTATCTTGAATCCTGAAATACCATCACATCAAATTAACAAATGAATGAGACCAAAGAGGGTATTGGTTAAAATACAGAAAACGCTCTAATTACCTGTGTTCATTTGTGCATTTTGCTTTTTGCTAAGAGGGGGCAGGAACCAGGTTTTATTGCTGCAGATTTACTCACAGAATACCCCAAGTACACAGCGGCTGCTGGTCCCCAACGTCTGCTGATAAAAACCTAAGGATTTATAATGGCCAGACTCCTCCCTCCCCCCAAAATAAAAACCCAGCAAAACCCCCAACCCTCAAATAAACAACCAAGAGTTATTTTTGTAAAGACACAGGAACAGGAAAGAAATTCCATTAACTTGATAGGCATGAACACTTCTTAAAGCTATAGACACCTCAGGTCTATTGAAAACAGTATTCAAAGTCCTAAAAAAGTCACCACGAGACACTTGTTTTTATTGTTCCAGATGATTTGGGACAGGTCTACGTTTTGGGATAGCAACACTAGGCAGTTGTTTGCAGCTGCTTCTGGTCCAACTAAACGTTCCAAGTCGCTGTTTTCATTTTGGCCCACGAGAGTCCAACAGGTTGGACAGTCTATTCAGAACACAGAAATGAGAGCAAAGACTCCGTACAGCAAAGCACAGGGGTATGCTACTAGGAGCTGTTGTCCTTCCATTGCTAAGGCAGAGATAAAGATTTTGGAAGCAGAAAAGCTGCACCAGCCAATGATTCCAGCCGTGAGAATAATCCCTGTCATTCCCCTGTAAAGAGAGAAATCAAAAGAGAATTCAGTCAGGCTCATGTGTGCTTAGAGGGGTTGTATCTGGACTCCTTCTACCTCCTTTTACAGATTCTAACATGGATTTCAGCTTTTACCTTTGACTTTTAAAATTAAATAGTTCCAGTGAAGAATTCAGAATGCATAAAGCACCCTGGAAATGAACTTTGTGCCAATGCAATGTACAAGTGGTAAGCACAGGAACCGTTCCTTCTTTTCAGTCCCTCATCTCATGCAGTGACAGGGAGTCACACTGATTTTCTTCTGTTCCTCAAATTCAGATCTGCATCTGAAATTATAATTACATTCAGCCTTTAGAGGCACTGAGATGTGTCAGATTCAAAGCTCACTGGAGACAAACTTGATGTTGTTGAGCCTATACGTTTAAAAGCTGTTAGCTGAGTGACAGCTGAAAGCAGTATTCACCTATCTTCCACCCTGTGAACACCTGAAGACCATTGATATTCACCTTTTCACACTTATCTACACATTCCTGTCATATCCAAGTTATATGCAGCTTCACCACTGAGTATGCAAATTCCTCTCAACAGCTTCCCTCACCACCTGGCAGGTGAGGAACCCATCACCAAACTGTCACATTTATGTACTTACTGCAAGGAAAATACAATAGCAAAGCTGGAAAGCAGAATCATGGGGAGGAGGCAGTACCCCAGGACACTGGCCACGCAGCCGAAGGAGACGCCCGTCATGCTCATTAGGTTGAGGAGGCAGAACATCCCCACGCAGCCGATGGCGCTTATCCCGTACACGTACCCAAACTGGATCTTACCAGCCTGGAAGGCAAGCAGAGTGACAGCTGTTAGTGGCCTCCACAAAGGGCAAGGGAGAGGAAGAACGTGCATTCAGTATCCTCATTTTACCCAGTGCCCCCCCTCAGGTGCTACATTCCAATCCCACAACCTCAGTGCCAGGACACCTGCACCTCCCAGGCACCCAGCTTTATAAATCCTGACACACAGATTTCCACCAAATTGTTATTCCACCCAGGCTGAAAGAACCAGTGAATCCTTTAATCAACTAGCTTCTGCTGCTGGTTTTCTCAGATCACTTGCAATAATCATCTTCACAGAAACATTGCTTAAAGACCCAAAAAACCTGTGAGGAGCTTCCTGACAAACCCAGAGAACAATCAGATCTGCTTTAATTCCTCATCTTGCTAGGCTAAGTGTCTTTTCTTTCACCATGGTTTCTTTTCATGAAAAAGAGCAGGCAGGAGAAAGCACTGATTTCTTTAAATGTACCTATTACAAACACATTTGTTAACTCTACTGGCCTAGTTTCCATAAATACCAGTTACTTATAAAATCAGGCTTTAAGTCCCCTGGTACCAAAGCTCTGTGTTCTAAGTGCTGTAGCAATGTGGGTATTTTTTCACACAGAAATGCAGAGCCTGAAGGCATTGAGAGAAAAACACTGATTAAAAATATCAAAGCTTTCAGCGACAAGGCAGACTGACTGTTGATACACATTCCATAACTGACACTTCAGAGCTGCTAAAGCACAACCTTACTTCAATTAAGCACAACTAATAAAGCCACCAGCTTCAACAGCAGCTGACCCATTAGGAGGTACAAGCAATGTGAAAGCAGGTTTACTTCTGAAGGTTTTTTTTACCAGTCTGACTGACCCTCATGCCTGATGTATTGGTACTTATAGCATCACTTTTTACACCTGAATTTTAAGGTTCCTTGCCTCTTGAATATCTGTAGAGACCAACAAATAGTATGGAGCAAAGAAGTGCTATGAAACAAACAGGGAAAGAGACTCAAATATTAACCAACAGGAGAGTTAAAAACTCCTAAATGAAGAAATGAAATAAATATCCAAATACTGAACATGTTCGTTGTTCTGATTCTTGATAAGACAGAAAGCAACAGAGGTGCTGAAAAAAAGACAAGGTACAAATGATTCTGGAAGTAAAACATTTGTCTGTTAAAAAGCCCAAGGAGGTAAAAAGATCTGAGAATACAAGTCACACCCATTCCTGTGGCAAAAGGGAGCTGTGTCCTTCAAAAGCAAAGCATGAAGAAAATAGGAGTCACACTGAAGTAAGCCATGCAAAACCCAAGCACAATTACTTGAATTCAAACTCCTCTGAAGCAGAGGCAGCAAACTCAGTAATTTCAACTGGTGGCATGTGAAGCCCCAGCTCCTCTTCTACCTAGTTACAAACTCTTGGTCAGGATGTGCTCCATGCCAAGAAGCCATGTCCAAAGAAACATACAGGTACCTTGGCTTTTTTCCCGTGTTTCCACAAATATTAATGCCCAAACAGGAATACTTTGCAAACAACACCTTACCAGTAATAGTGTGGCTCCAAAAGCCAGACAGAAGACCATCGGTCCAGCCAAATCAGTCTCATTCATGATGCTGCCATCTGCTACCTTTAACGGGTGTAGCACTGTAAGTGTCTTCTGCCAGATGTGGTCAAAATTGATCCCCAATTCTGCAAGTTACATGAAAGGAACGATGCTTATTTCATTTTTTTCCCTTCCTCTTGCCCCCATTTGATTCGCTCCTACTTTTCCCTGCCTCTCCACTTTTAAATCTCCTCCAGATACAATCCTATGGAGACCAGAGAACAGTCATTCCATCACTCCCCAAGCTGCCCAGCACGCTGCTCCCACAGAGTCCAGCTCTCAAATGCTCAGAAGCGAACAGGCAGTTTCCAAAGGACCAGGAAGGAGTGTAAACACAGTGCTCTGGGTCAGCCTGAGTTCCTTTAGCCCAGCACTCTGTCCCTGTGAGTGGCCAAAGGCAGATGTGAACCAGAGCACAGGCACAGAACATGTGGAACACTGTGCACTTCCAGCAGTAGGGAACACATACCACATCCTGCTACTCAGCTTAGGGATAAGTTGGGAACAAAGCATCAGTTTTACCTTCTAATAGAGGAGGCTCATCCTCAAAGTTACTCCCGTAAAACGACTGTGCTGAAGTTGGAGTGTAGGTCGGCGTGGGCTGGTAGATCTGCCCTGTGTAGGGCTGCTGCTGCTGCATCATGTCTGGAGGGACAAACCCACTCTGCTGGGAGTACTCATAGCCTCCATACTGCCTACAGAGAACAGCATTGTGTTATGGGCAGGTACAGGCTTGCATTTTAAACATTTCCCAGCAGAAGCAGAGTTCTTTTTCAGTAAATAAGTTGCAGCAAACAATCCCATCCACCTTCTTTCTCAAACAGCCACATAGGGGGTGATCCTTGTCTCTGATCCAGGCCTTTCAGGAATACCAGCACGCCTGTCCGTTCAAACCCTTACAAACAGCCCTGGTGGGCTCACCTCTCCCTACCCACACGAGTATTGCTTTCGGGTTTAACTCAGGGGCCTGGAGAAACGAGCATCATCCACTCACTGAGTTACTACTACAGGCTGTAAACCTGTAAAGCATACCAAAAATTGTACAGCTCAAACCTATCCAAACATTGTCTGTTCATTACTACTGACACCCCATTCCATGCCAGCAATGATTTGCTGCTTGGAGTGCTTATTTGCAAATTCACCACTGGAGAACAAAGCTGCTTCTGTCGCTGTTTAGAAAGTGAACTTGCTTTTTTTTAAAGCACCAACCACCTGCTTGCCCCATCATTTGTACAAGGCAGCACTATGGCATCCCAGGAGGCCTTAGATACAGACATTAAATGCATTATGATATCTACCTACCAGACACGATGCTGGGGGGGGGAGGGGGAAAGGGCAATTTTTCCGTTTCTATTTTATACATTCTCAGTTATTACTAACAAATCAAATCGGAACGTTCTTGGAATGCCTTCCATTATAAGCTTTACATGTGTAACAATAGACATTGCTACCTCTAAAGAAAAAGCCCAATCAAAGTTACCCCCTCTGCTCTTAAACCCATTAAGCTACTCTCAGCACTGGCCATTTCCACACCTACCTGCAGAGATCTCTCTGAGCATCTCCGAACGTTCAACCGCGGAGCAGGCACACAAAGGCCGCAAACCCGGAACTCCCCCCCCTCTCCCCGCCGGCAGAGCCCAGCCCGCCCCAGCAGCCGCCCTTCGCGGGACGCAGCCAGGGCTGGCACCGGCCGGGTAACGGGCCAAACGGCTGGGCCCGCGGCTGGCTGCGCGCAAAGGGCCCGGGGCTCCCCGGGAGGAGCCGCCCGCCGAGCAGCCCGCGCTGCCCCCGCAGGCTCAGCCAGCGGCGCGGGAACGCGGCTTGACCCCTGGCGGGACACGGCCTCACGGAACGGCGCTTCCTTCCCCAGAGGAGCCAGCTCCTCGAGCCGGGCCCACCCACAGAGCCGCCTCCCCGCCCCGGGCTCTGCTCTAACACCCCGGCGG
>VZTU01028397.1:268317-329736 GCA_013400835.1 Zapornia atra | reverse complement strand
CGCAGGAGCCCGCCAGCCCGTAGCGCAGGCGGCGGGGTTTCTGCAAGTCATCCGAGCCGGGCGGCGGGCTCAGCCCGCGGCGCTGCCCCGCGCCCGCCGGCCCGGCCGGAGGCACTGGGGGCTCTAGGGTTCGGGGGTGTCTGCGCCCCCACCGTGCTCGATGTGTTGGTTCCGCTCGTCGCCTGCCGTGGTTAACTTTCCCGTGACTCGCTTTAACTCTTGAGACCTCCGTGGATGTTGCTGAGAGCACTTTCCTTGCCTTTGCTGTCCCTTGCTGGGATCGGATTTCGTACTAGCTGGACTCTGTGTGCCTGTATGTGTGTTCTGAGTGTCTTGCAATCTTGCTCTCCTTTACAAGAGCTATGCATTAATTAATTAACCAAGGTAAGACTCGCTGTTCTTGTTCCCTCATGTGCATGTCTAAATTAGATGTTCAAAGTACGTATTTTCTCTTAAACGGTGGACTCCTATGTAGTCCTTCCATTGCTTAGTGCTCCTGAAAAAGAAGCCTAGAACTTGCACAAAATAGACCTTTTTCAGCAGGAGAGCTAGCCTGGCTTTCTAAACTGATCTGCTTTTCTGTGTTGCAGCTTCTGTGGTGCTTAAAAGAATAATTCCTGTCTTATTCTGTTTCCCCTTTTGACAGATCTGTGAATGACCACGGGCTTGGCTTGACCTTGGTTGTGATGGTTTTGTTGGAAGATCTAACGGTGCGATTGCATTTCATGCAGTGATTGCTCTCCAGCCTCCATGGCTTAGGGTATCAGCCACTTCTGCCACGCCGTCACTCACGGACAATTCTGATATGTTTTTTTAAACAACCCTCTTGGCTATTTTCCTTTCCTCGCTTCCCCTTTCCCCCCTGTTTCTCCTCAGTGGTGGGAGCCTTATTCTACGCTTTGATGTGATTGACAGTCCTGCTGCTTCGTGCTCTGATTTCTGTTTTAAAGTACAATGGCTCTAAGTGGCAACTGCAGGACTTACCTTCCTTCTCGAGAGCAGGGGACTGGGCTGCACTCCTTCCCGGAGGTCGTGGAGCTGAACGTGGGCGGCCAGGTTTACTTCACTCGCCATTCCACCTTGGTTGGCACCCCTCACTCCCTGCTGTGGAAAATGTTCACCCCAAAGAGAGACACAGCCAATGATCTGGCCAAGGACTCCAAGGGAAGATTCTTCATCGACAGAGATGGTTTCCTTTTCCGCTACATTCTGGACTATCTCAGGGACAAGCAAGTGGTTCTGCCCGACCACTTCCCAGAGAAGGGAAGGCTCAAGAGGGAGGCTGAGTACTTCCAGCTCCCGGACTTGGTCAAACTCCTGACTCCCGATGACAGCAAGCAGAGCCCCGATGATTATTGCCACAGTGACTATGAAGAGGTCTCCCAAGGCAGTGACACAAGAATATGCCCACCCTCATCCCTCTTACCACCAGATCGGAAGTGGGGATTCATTACCATCGGGTACCGGGGGTCATGCACTATCGGCAGGGAGAGCCAAGCAGATGCCAAATTCAGGCGGGTCCCAAGGATTTTGGTTTGTGGAAGGATTGCTCTGGTCAAGGAGGTCTTTGGAGAAAGTTTGAATGAAAGCAGAGACCCAGACAGGGCTCCGGAGAGGTACACCTCCAGGTTTTATCTCAAGTTCAAGCACCTGGAGAGGGCTTTCGACATGTTGTCCGAGTGTGGATTCCACATGGTGGCCTGTAACTCCTCAGTGACAGCTTCCTTTGTCAACCAGTACACAGATGACAAGGTCTGGTCCAGCTACACCGAATATGTCTTCTACCGTAAGTACCATTTCTGAGGGGGACATAGCTGCCTGGTGTAAGCTGCTCTCTTCCACCGACTGTATGATTCTCAAAGCACAGCGTTTGCCACAGACTGAGTCTTGAGCTCTGGGGAGGGTGGGATGGCTTCAAGTTAAGGTTTCGAACGGTACCGCGAGGCAGGACTCGGTGGCTTGGTCTTGGCTAGGTGGCAGCACAGACTGCCAAAAGCCCCCCCACCCCCGTCCGTCCCCGTGCTGAAGGATGCTGCTGTCTCCGGCTGTGGGGATCCGCCACCCCGGTCCTCGCCCGCGTCCCCAGGACAGCAGGCTGCAGTGCGAGCCTTGCACACACACTGCAGATTTAATTACAGAAAATCTTCAAATGGGATTCAGTTTACAAAGGTAATAGCTGCTTGATAAGAGTCAAGCCGAGTCAGCCAAGCCATCTGTCAGCAAACCTGACACACTTACCCGCAGGGCAGGGAAAACAAAATCCCGTCCCCCTGGCTGCTGTTCAGCAGGAGGCCCTGGGCAGCCGACGGATGTGCTCTGAAATGAGGGCTCCGAGCAGAGAGAGGCAACTTGCTGTGCCGTGTTATGCAACGTGCCCCTGAAAAACAAACTATCCTCAGAAGGAGAAGTACCTGCCCTGCTTACTGCCACCGCATCCCAGCGTGTACTGGTGTGGTAATTTGGCTGATAGCTCTAGCAGGCTCATTAACTTCCCCAGTATATTCAGGTAGAGGCACTGTTACCAATGGTAACATGAGGGCAATTTTGATTCTGTAATTCTGTATCAGAAAATCCTTCCACGACTGCTGTGCTTAAATAATATTGGAGAGGTCCGTGAGGCTGTTCTCCTCCACTGTCACTGCGTGAGGGTGCAGGATGGGACAGTTCCCCAGTCCATTTGGAGAGATGGGCTGTAGCCAGGTGCTGCTTGGGAGCGCAGGGTTTGGAGGAGGCTGGTGGCGGCCCCGCTGCGCTGCGTGTGGCACCCACAGGTAACGGGAGAGCTGGCAAAAGTTATCGGTGAGCGATGGACCAGGAAGCGAACGGTCTGTGTGTAACGCTGGATCCAGCGCCATCTACTCCTGTGCCTGGCTCAACAGGCAGCCCCAACCTGCTTATGTAATGATGCTTAAGCTAGCATCCTGACAAGCCAGCTGCATTTCTGACATGCATCGATTTACTTAAAATCAGTTTTCTAGTTGGGTTTCTGAGCAGAATGGTTCTAAGGTCATGGATCTGCTTCTATCCTGATGGGAGTGGATGGTTTGCCTTATTAGGCTTCTGTTGTTTGGAATCATAGTGTCTTGTACAAATTATAGGAGGAGAATTAATGTAGTTAAAGGGATGGATTAGAATCAATGGTGTTTGCATTTAGATTTAAAACCAGAAAAGAAAGTAAGTCCCTTATAGGCACAATGGTTGGCTAATGGAAGAGAGGATGAAGGTAGGTTTTGCATGAATTAGCAAACAGACTCCTGATTTTCATGTTACTCAAATTTTCACCTTCAGCCATTGCTCATCGCTTCCACATCGCTGCAGTTAGGGTTAGGTACCAAGATGAGAGGTTCTTTAGACGTTTTGGGGAGCAAAAGTCTGTGCCAGGTGTCACAAAACCTTCTCTCACCAGTGCAGGGAAAGCTCAATCCAGTTAAGTTCCAGGAAAGGCTGTTGTCCAGTTCAACAGGCTTTGCATTTGGCTCCTGTGGGTTTTGTGGATTTTCAACACTGATGCAGTTTCAGAGGCAGCTTTTTCAAGGGTCCTTCCCCAGTAACAGCTAAAGCAACGATTGCAGTGCATTATCCCTGTCTTTGTACCTTGATCCAAATCAGGCCATCGCAGCCTGTGCCGGTTGCTGCTTGCTGCACCAAAGCTGCTGGTGGGCTGCAGAGGTTGTCAGGCCACATGCTGGGGTCTGGCCTCAAAGCAGGCATGGTACCTGCAGAATTCACCTGGAGCAGAACCATCCCCTTTGCTTATCTCCCAAAATCATTTCATTTGAAACTCTGAGGACCAGTAAAATTGGCATTTCTAGTGGAACATGACAACTTCTTTGCAGCTCCTTACCTCAAATTATCCGATTAGAAGCTGCCGTCTGTGTCTGTGTGAGTGTTAATTCATCAAGCTGTTGTGATCAGGTTAATGGGCCTAAACATGGGAGGTGTTGGATTCCACTGCATCTGATTCCAGATGCATCTGATTCCCGATGCAGAGATTGTCTTTGCAGAGCCCTTCATAGCTCCTGGCACCTGGGGACTTTCCAGGGCTGGGGAATGGTGGTTCTTTCCAAAAGCCAAAGAACAAGGGGAGGAAGATTTTTTGATACACCAAATACTCTGCATGCCCCAGATGCTGCTCAGGAGGTAAATGCCTGTGGCTGGCATGAAGCTAAAGGCCATCGTCCATGTGCAAATCCATCTGAAAGTAGATCAGAGGGACCGGAGGGGGTGCAAACTGTGCAGCTACTCACGAGGACGCTGTGCTGTTAACAGAACGGCACGATTAATATTGCATGACGTTTTCTCCCCTTGTTCAAATTTAGGTGCTATTAAGGCTAATGGGAGATTCATGTTCTCTGTGGAGGAGGTTTTCCCGAAAGGCAGGGCAGGCAGGAAGCCTCCAGCGCAGCGAACCCGCAGCTGTGTGCCTGAGTGGGTGGCGAGATGGGCTGCAGAGCCGGCACTGGGATGACAGTGCAGTCCTGGGAGCGCAGCTGGGCTCCACTCCAGTTCCAAACAGGCCGCTGCAGAGGAGGGCTGGCAGGCAGCCGGTGCTGATGTGTTCCTCCCTGTTACACTGTTCTTTGAAGCGCAGCTCCTGGGGGGAGGCAGGAGTCACAGCCTGGCCCCTGCTCACGGCTGGAGCATGAGTTGAGGAACAGAGCTGAGGTTCTCCTCATGCATTTTCTTCCCCTCCAGGTTCTGTCCAAGTCATTTACGTTCATTTTATACTGGCTACGGCTGGATTTCTGACTTGAACCGTTTTGTGGGTTGTGTGTCATCCCCCCTGCTGATTTGACAATCTTGAAGTACAACTTCATCTCCAAACACTCTTATTTTTCAAGGGGGTGATAGCCTGTGCCCAGGATCTGCATTGTTAAATGTTTTCAGCCTTTGCAATGAGATGAATCAAAGGATGCACTCAGACACCCGTAAGTGTTGTGGTGGGGTGAGGTGTGTTGGAGTGTATGGGCTGGCTCAGCCTTTTCTAGCCTGGCCCCATTCCTCACCTGGCAGCAGCAGCAGCACGCTCTCCTTCACCACCTCCCATAACCTACAAACCCTTTCTGCAGGGTTCCACACCTGCAGCATTGCTGGGACCCTGGGTGACAGTCCTGCCTGTGGGGACTGTGACTGTCGGAAGAGCAGAGTAACAGGTTGGGAAGGGAGAAGGCTTTAGCTTCACACAGCAGGTCAGCGAGGTGGCCAGCTGCGTGCTTGTGTCTGCAGAGCACTGGGATCGAGTGACACAGCAGCGGGGGTGGGATGGGAGGAACTGCCTGGCAGCCCCTCTGCCTGTTGCTGTTGCCCCAACAGGCAGCATCCCTGCTCTGTCTGCTAGGCAGTGGGCTCCCAGAGCAGCCCTCAGGCCAAGGGGAAATCCCAGCTCCATCCCATCAGACCTTTGCTCTTGTGGCTCCTCGCACAGCTGTGGGTAGAGCCCGCAAGGAGCGTGGCTGGCACCGCAAGGAGCAGGTTGCCCTCTGCTTGCCAGAGGAGCAATAAAGCAGGAGGAGAGGGGAGCTACTAGGCAAAAAGGAACAAATACAGAGAAAGTACAGATGGAGGAAAAGGAGAGGAAATTCACATGCAATCTGGAGAGAAAGAAGTAGGGAAACGACAGGGGTACTGACCTTTACCAAGACACGGTGGGGGGAATTTGCTAGATATATCAAGCCTTCAGTTTAACCCAAATGTTTTCCTACAACAAGCAAGTGGAGAGGGGTTGACAAACGCTCCTTTAAGCTCACCAGCAGAAAAGAGTGTGCAGATTTAGACAGATGACTGTCCCAGCTCTTCCTAGGGCTGTGTTTCAAAGTCTGAGCAAGCATGGGAAACTCAGGATTTGCTTAAGCCTTGCCTTGAGCTGGCCACTTTGCATCTGCTCACGTGGAGCAGCTCAAGCACCTGCATGTGGTAAAAGGAAACTGTGAGATGTTCCTGGCATTGTAGCTCTGGAAGCCAAAAAGTCATTAACAATGTTATTGCTCCCAAAAGAAGGTGCTGCCAACACTTGCTCAAGGGACAGTTGCAAATTTTGGCCCCTTCATCATGTTGGCCCCTTCATCTTACCCTCTCCAGAAGGTGCTGCCTGGGTGGGCTTTTTGCCCCCTGGTAGGAGGCTGATGGGCAGGATGGTTGTGTAGTTGGGTTCAGGGTATCCCGGGATCAACAGAGGAATCCTCTTGGGTGGGGCTGTGCGGAGGGAGATGTGCCCAGGGATACTCTGGGAAGGCACTCTGATGGCTGCTGCACACATACCTCTGGGAGGATCCCGGTGTCCTTTGTCCAGGACGATCCATGGGGATTCATGCAGCTCACTGCAGCCTGTTGCTTTGCATGCGGTGCAGACCTGAGCCATCCCACACTGATGGATGGATCACTGACTCATGAGTGAATTGTGTGGTAGGAATTTGACTAACAAAACTGAGAGCTCCTGCACAGTGACACCTACAGCTCTGCCATCAAACGGGCTAGATGGGAAGGGGAATATCGCCTGGTTTCCCCTCTCTTTAAACTGGTGCTGCTGTATGTTCTAGGAGTTGGTTCTGTCTGGTTTTAAATCAGTGAAGATCAAAATAAACCAAAAGATAACAAAATAGTCTAATTCCATGAATAATGCAGTCTTCCTTTCCTGTTGACAGGCGATGTTTCTGTTCCCAGGTAGTTGTTGTCATTGTCAGTGAATCTGGTCTGTCTTGCTGAACAAAATTCCCTCTCCTGGGGATGCTCGTTGGCAGATGGTGGGGCTGTAGTTGGCCAAGTCTGTTACCTTACTCATGCCAGAATGGCCTTGCCACTGGATTTTTTGGTCAGACTTGAGCAATGGTTGGGTTTTTTCTGGTTTGTCATGGCAGTGTGGAAAGCCTGTAGAGTTTGTTGGTTACCACACAGATTAAAAATGCTGTTGTTTATTAGAAACCAGTAGGCTCCAACCTGATCATTAGAACAGTCTTAAAATCCCCAGCTTAATGGATAACCTAAGCAACACTTGGTTAAAAAGTTGATTGGACCCTGAGTTCATTCTAACCACGTGTGGGTAGGGATGTTCAGGAACCAGCAAGGAGAGCTTTCGGGTACTGGCCTTTGTCTCTGCCCAGTATTCGTGGTGTGGCTGGTTAGTTCATAGCCCTTTGGACAGGATCTTAATCGATTTGAGTATCTGAGCTAGATGTTAACATGACTATGTGGATCTGTCACCTCGCTGCTCCAAAATGCCACTTGGTGCTGCAGATCCTTCCTCTGCCACCACAGCCATGCAGCAGCCAGACAGATTTCCTGCCAAGGAGAACCCTGACCCCTCTGTCCCGCATCCGTGGAGGTCTCTGGTGGAAAGGGCTTGTGAGGTCCAGAGCTAAAATTCAGCACTTGCTGCTGTTGCTCTGTGGTGATGAAGAAAGGGGCTGTAACATCTAAAGGATTAACCAAGGAGGTTGGCTTTAGGGGAAAAAACCACCAAAAAGCCAGTGCATTTTAAACTGTAGTAGAGCTGGGTGTTTTCCAGGAACAGTGTGCATGACTGATGGATCCATCAGGGTTTTGCTGGGATAGAAGAAGATGTGTGCCTGTGAGATATTCCCACTGGTGTCCCAGGGAGGTGTGGGAACAGGGAGCACTTGGTCTGCTCCCTGGGACAACAGGTCCAGGGGGAAGTGACCCAGCATCCCTGTGGGGCTCCCACTGCCCGGTTTGCTGTGGCTTCACTGAGTCTGAGGAGGTTTGGGGGTTTCAAAAATCGCTGAAGTGTAGTTGTGGTTCTTACAAAAGCAAATTCCAAAAGAGCAGAGGAGTGTAAATAAGAAAACATAACACAGATATTTGCCATTCACTGAGTATGTGCAACATATTGTATACACAGACAAACGCTTCCTTGCAGCAGGTTGGGTGGGTTTTTTTCCCTGGATTTGTTTAAATTTGTAACCACAACATTTTCTCAGTTTCTTCGCCTTTTCTTCGCCTTTTCAAGTTCAGGGCCAATTTCCTGCAGTAAATACAGAGAGAAGCAGCAAAATTTAAATTGCCTCTTGCGAGGGGCAGCAGGAACCTTGGAGGAAACTTGCTCAGAACGAGATATTTTGTAAAGGCAGAAAATAGACTGAAGTGAGATAGATTTACTGGAACTGCTTAAAGCGTCACCAAAGCATAATGGTGACGGAGTTGGCGGTCAAAGAGTCCTGCCCAGGGGATTCCACTCTGCTCCAGGGACTGCTGGAGGCCAGGGAAGCATCGCCGCCTTACTGGGCTCCTCCCAGTAACCCACGTGCTTACGGAACAGCCGGCCTCACGCCTCAAATCGGATGAGGAAAAGGAGCATGTGATGGGAGCAGGGTGCACAAGTGCCCATCACTTGTGACACCTCCTAAGTCTGTAAAGGTTCTGGCCTGACTGAGGAGGTGTAGTACAGAAGCTTGGAGCAGGGGACAATGTCTCTCTTCGCTAGGCCAGTGCAGGAGGCTGCTGTCAGGGCTTTCTAACAGCCTTGTAGCGAAAGCGAGCGGCCTCAGCTTGTGGGAATGCTTTTTACATCTCGGTGTCAGGGTGTCACTGTGGAAATACCCCTAAACAGAACAGGATCGATTGGAGCATGATCCTGCTGACCACCCTGCTGACCATCAGCCACGTGCGATGCCTTTGTGCCTGTCAGCACGTGTTGGTGGGAGCACTCTGGCTGTAACAACCCGCCGGGCGCAGGGAGCTGGTTCATGAGTCGCTGGGGTTAGAAATGTCCCAGTGTTTCTCTGGAATCCACTGACAAGGTGATTAGCAATTTATAGGAACTCATTGATTAGCTGCTAAGGCTCAGATAAAAAATTCCTCTACTGAAAATACAGTGGAGACCCCTGGCCATCCCAGTTTGCACTCCAGCCTGAGACCCTCGGAAACCTGGTGAAAAGCCCTAGAGCTGTGCTGTGCTCCAGACCCCGGGCTCTGGAGTCTGCTGGGGAAAGACTATGGCATTCCCAAACCTTCCAGTTCAAATGGGGAAACGAACCCAAGTTTGGGTGTGTGCTTCTAGAAGAACCGAGTGACCCTGGAGGGAGCAGCAGCCTGAGGGGTGCTCTCACACTCCTCCCAGGGCTCGGGCTGCGGGCGGGAGCAGAGCCCCAGCACTGTGATCCCACGTTAGTCTTTGGCCAGGGCCTGAAAGCCAAATTTAGAGGAAAAAATGTAAAAAAATCTCTCTACAGATTTTGGAGGAGCCTTACTTCAGATTGAATTTCCATCAAACTGAATCAGTGTATATTTTTACACCAGAATTAAATCAGGCTGAAATAGAACCCAGTGGAACATGCTGATTTTGACTGAATTTTGCACTGTAAGTATTCTCAAAGCCAAAAACTCAGAGCAAAGCTTGAGTGAGCAAAAAGCACACCGTCACCATCAGAGAGCTTGGGAAAAATGTTTATTTGGGTGCCTACAAGGGGGATTTTACTGATTTTTTTCTCAGCTCAGAGTTTTCACTGGTAGTGTGGGAAATCCAAGCTTCTGTTCCACAAAGGCTAAGCTAAAAGGGGGGACTGCAGAGCTGAACCCCCACACAGGGAAGCAACGATGGCTTTTTGCATGCTCCTATGAAGCTGTGATTGCTGGTCCTTGGCTACACTGAATACGACACCTCTGTCGATGATGGGTCCTTTCATGTACCAGCTGGTTGCTGGGCACGTTGTCATGTGGCCAATGAGCTGGGCATCAGAGCAGGGGGCAGGGGCTGCTGCAGAATTGGGGGTGCTGACTGGAGGTCTAAACCCCCCTTGCTTCTAACATACACTCAGGAGGAGTTTGATGAGTCGCTTGTTATCTTAGGAGTATTTAGGCTTTGGGTTCCTTTGGTTTGCCGCCTTAGTTGTTAGGGGACAGTCAGAGTCAGTGTGGGGCTCATCCTGAGGAGTGTGCCTGGTTCTTTTCCTGTGGTGATGTTGCACAATCATGGATAAAACTTCAGTCTCCTCACAGAGTTCAAGGGAGGGTTGTCCTTCTGAACTCAGTGGGGCAGTGGAGATGTAATTTCTATGCACAGGCAATGCTATTTATTGTATTTACTGTTAATATTGATAGCATTATGTTATACTATAGGCAGAAGAGTCATTACAAAGAGCCCAGGGAGATGGGAGATGCTCTGCTGTGCCAGTAGAGCTGCCCCAGCCCCCATGCTGCCAGGGCCAAGCCCTGTGCTGCTGCTTGCCCTTGGCAGACGTGTCTGCTCCGATGTGCTATGGCAAATTGGAGGGGTTTCTGGGGAAGGTATCTCATTGCTTGACATAGAGGAATTTAATGGACTTTATTTAAGCACAGATGTGCTTTCTTGAGAGCTGGCTATTGGAATCATGCTGATGGAAGCTGAGTTCCTGCTGTCTCCTCAGGTGACTGTGACATGCTGCAGGCAACCCAGGTGCTTTTTCCTGGCTTCTTTACCTCTGCCCATTCCTGCCCAGTTCGGTCAGAATGACTTTCAGTCCTGCATCACCTCTTTAACTTGGCCTTGTGGGTCAGGGAGGCTTTGTACCCATGGCTCGAATAAATCCTTGCGTTCCCTGGGTGGTGTTTAACCCAAACCACGTGCAGCCCAAGGGTGTCTTTACTTTCCCTGGCAAAGCCACAATTACCATGATGCAAAAGCATGTGTTTCCTAGCTGGGGGAGAGCAGTTTTTAGGGATTCTTGATTTCATTCATTTGTGTGCATTCAAGAGAACAAATCCTCTATTCTCTCAAGTCAATGCACTTACATTACATGAGGATTAAATCATTCCCTTCCTTCATCTCGGAGCCTGTGGATAGAAAGCTGGTCTGCCTTACTTTAAGTAGACAAAGAGTATTTAAATAAGGGTGCTGATGAAAACGCTTTCACCAGTAAAGATTAAAGAATCTGTTGCTTTGAAGAGTCCTGTGGATGAAGGCAGGAGTCAAAAGATGGAAAAGGTGGTTTAACTTTGGTCTGTGGGAAGAATTTCCACAGCCTGGTGACACTGCTCTGCCAGGGGGAGATGGGGTCCCCCCGGGCTGGTCCAGCCTGCTCCCCTGCTGCGGGGGGGCTTTTCGCTAAGGCCAACTCACCTCTTCTCACCCAGACAAAGATGCTGCTGATTTCACAAGCCCAATGAGCATTTTCACATGGTAATGGAAAGATGAACATTGAGCAGCAGTAGTATTTTTTCTGTCCACTGGTTTTGATGTCCTTCATGATAGAAATAAATAGCTCAAATGACCTCCCAGAAGGGCAGCATCCTCACTTTGTTTGGACTTAAAATAGAAATGCCTGTCACAACTGGGCTTTTTCCTGTTTTGTGTCTGTTCGTTGTTCTGGATTTTGTTTTGGTTTGTTTGTTTGCTTGCAGGATGGGCAGTGAATACAAATGAGGCTACTGCCCCATTATAGGGATAAAACACAACTTCCCAGGTCTGGGATTAGGCAGCCCATGGTAGTTTGCATCACATGGAGAAGGGCAGATCTGCTGGAGGTCATTCGCAGGAAGAATCAAACCTCCTCTAACTCCTGCTTTTGAACCTTCCAAACACATGACTTGTCCCTAGGAAGCATCAGTGTTTACTTTATAAAGATTCTCTGGGTTTCAGAAGTTGGAATAGCCTTTCCCATGCTGACACCCAAAGGGCTGCAGAAGGTGATCCATCAAAACCCTTAAGGCCCCTGTCCTTTTGCCTCCAGCAGCCGCCCACATGTTTGCAGTCAGGCTGGCTGACGAGCACCCAGTCCTGTTCCCGTGGGCACAGCGACTGGTTCACTGCCTCTCCTCAAGCATCTCTGCAGGCCCTTCGCTGCAAGGAGTGAAGCCAAGGGATTCAGAGCTCCATCTGAGGCTGCACCGGTTCCCAAACCCTGTGAGGGTGTCACACACGGTGTAGCTGCCATGGCCAGATAAACTCTCAGCTGTAGCACAGAGGTTTGAGTTGGTGTAATCACAACCCAGCGATGTCAGACCCAGGATCCCACCAGGTCCAGATGCAGACAGGGAGAAGCCGCAGTTGTAGCTGCTGCAGCCAACTGAATTTGGTTTGTTTGTGCGTTTCTCTTCCAACTTTTGCCAGTGGCTTTGGTACAAACAGTATCATACCTGAGGCATGTCTCTGCAGCGGGCAGATGGGGAAGGAAAAGCAAACCTCCCCACGAGCCGGCTGGGAAGCAGCCTGCTAGGGAACATACAGCAGAAACCAATCATTCTCTGGATGAAAGCTAAAAGCTACATGGCAGACAGTAAATAAATAATTGCAGGGAAATGTTGTGCATAGATTTATTGGGGAACAGAACTTAATTAAATTCTGTGAACATGCCTACGTGGTTCCATTGATCAGGAAAAATGGGTATGTGCTACGTCTTTAAGATTTACTCAGTCGACAGGTTTTGCCTTTCTCCCCTCCTTCAGTTTCATTCACTTGATAACCTGCAGTGGGAAGGGAACACATTTCTGGGTTTATTTCTTGAAGAAATCGATCCTGAGAAGCACAGGACGTGATGCATGGTTTGTAACTCTACGATATTGCTAAGCAAAGAGGAAAAAAATACCCCTGAAGAAGGCTTGGCAGGTATTACATTAATTTCCATCTTAAAATGGATTTTTTCACACTAGGACCAATAAAAATATGCAAAGGCTTTCAACAGCCTCTCTAGTAATAATCAGTTTAAAGATGGTGTAAATCTTGCTAGGCTAATTTAGCAAAGTGGGGTTTTTTAGACACTTCTCAGACATTTTTTTTCCATTGAATCCAAACTCATCCCTGAATCCTCAATCCCAACCCCTCTGGGCTGTGCTGGGGTTACAGCATCTCCTCTTTGTTCCAGTGCAAATCAAAGCTGGTGGCCAGGGTTGCCTGGCAGAGGTGCACTACGACCAGACGGTCACAGCCACCACGCAGGGCATCAGGTTGTGCCAGGGGACCTGAACGTCCCCCGTCCCGGTGGTGCTGGGTCCCGTGGGGCTGCCAGCCCCTCCGGGTGACAGACGTGCTGTGGCTGCCAAGGACAGCATGTGTTCCCCCAGGACCCAGGGGCCTCACTCAGTGTATTTCTCACTCTTCAGATGTCCTGCCCAAGTTGCCTTTTCCACATGGGGGCTGCGAGGGGGACTGAGAGGGGGGCTGCGAGGGGGGCTGCGAGGGGGGCTGAGCAGTGCACTGGCGGCCCGGGGCGTCTCCCCACCCCAGGGTTAGCAGCTCGCACCCGCATTCGCTTGGCTCCCGTTGGCTGCTCTTGGTTCCTGTCTGGCTGCAGCTCGCAGCGAGTTGTTTGGGCAGGGAGGAGGCTGCTGTCCTTGGGAGCGCAATGGTGATTTGGCATATTGGTGCAGTATTATAATGCCACTGGAACAGATGGTGTCAGGATTTTAACTTATGCTTATGAAATGCAGATGGTCCAAGGAGTGAACTTGTACACTAGTTATTTTTATTTTGAACAGGTTAAGAACAACTTACTGCTGGACTATCGCTATTACTGCTCCACTTGTCATTTCTCCTTCCCCTGAGCATGTGTGCACGTACACGCCTGCCTGTGCACATGTCTGAGGCATCTCTTTCCCTTGTAACTCAGATGGAAAACCACCCCATTTCTGCCTAAAACTCCTCTCTCTGTATTCACATTTCCTTCCCAGTGGCCCTTCTGTTTCCCCTCAGCGCTGTCGCTGCTCTCCACAGAGGTGTGGGGAGGGGGACCTGCCAGGCAGGGATGCAGAGCCCTGAGCTCTGCAGAGGTGACAGTGCTGGGTGCTCAGCCCAGCCTCCCTGGGGAAAACCCCTGTCCCCAGGGTGAGTGGGGCCCCTGACAGGCTCCTGGGACAGCAGCTGCCCCAAAACCTCCCGTGGGTCTGGATCCTGAGGCAGGGCATGTGCAGGCAGGGAGGGCTGAACAGGCCACATACACCCATACATGTGTGACTGGGGATACTGGGGCAAGCGCCTGGTCTTGATTGTGCTGGAGTAATTCCAGACTGACTCCACTTCTAGCCAGTAAGGATCTGATACTTATGACCTAATCCTGTTGTGAAACACAGGGTTATATTTTCAACATCATTTAAAAGCTTAAATAAGCCTTTATAGAAAGAAAAATAATCTACTGTAACCAATTATTAATGTCCACCTGAAGGCTTTACAGTCACTACACAGCAGTGAGTTTCATGCACAGATACCAGTGTCAGCATAAAGCTCCTGGGTACCTTCTCTGTGCTGTTTCTCCTGTCCCATGCCCTACACCCAGGGGAAGGACTTGGGAGCTCATGTTTTGGGCACATCTCATGTGTGCCAGCCTTGAATGTGCTTTGGAGTCGTGCCTGCTGGGGGCTGCATCTGGCAGCATCCTCCCAGGGGGATGAGGCTTGATGTGGCTCATGTATCTTCCTGCTTGGCATGAGGGTTTTGCCATGTGTGGCTGGTTCCAGGAAATCTTGTGCCAGTTTCTGGTCTGGGTGTTTAATTCAGAGCCTGGTCCAGAAAGCATGAGAGCCCTGGTACCTCCTGTGTTTGTAACAAGCTGTAGGTATCTGAGACTTTAGATGAGGGAAAACAACATTTCCCACGGGTTTAATCACTGAGTAAGTGTCTACCCAGCTCACTCCTAACAAGGGAGCATAGTTCTGAGATCTGACTGTGATCAAGTGACTGGACCAGCAAATACCCATCCCAGTGTGTTACCCATCCTCACTGCATCGCACATGTCCCTCCTGGCAGCACTGGCTGCAGGGAAGGCTTCCCCGAAAGGCGAAGCAAACATACGGCACAGGGGCAAAGCCTCCGGGTGCAGGTGTAGGTATAATCAGGTTCATTTATTCCTCCCTCGTGCCTGCTGCCATTACTCATTCCTCTCGCATGCAAATGTGCAAATCTCCCTGCCGCTCACTCGCTGAAGCCCACGGGGATGGAGAAGATGCTGTTCCCGTCCTTCAAACACAGCAGGTCTGGGAGCGCAGCGCTAGTGGGATGGAGACACTTTGCCACAGCAGGGACCCAGCACCCAGCACCCCATCTCCCCAAGTCCGCGCTCAGGACCCTCAGTCATGTTTTTCTGCTACCCGGGAGACTGATGGAGAACGGCTTTGGTGCAGCAGGGGTTGGCTGAGACTGGGGGGGGCTGCTGGGGCGCTTGGGCAGCCTGCAGACCAGAGCTGTGGGATGTCTGATCCCTGGGGGGCTGGCACGTGCCCTTCTGCTGACACAGAAAGGGCTTTTGGGATCCAGTGGAGCACAAAAAACTGCCCTCCCACTCATTGCTGATAATTAGCAATTTCCATAATTATCCTGGATACGGTGACATTGACCGAGAAGCCGGTGCCATAGCCAGAGGGGCTTTAGCTGATCTGGTTTCTCTCGGGAAGGGCAGGCTGCGTGCAGTGCGGGGGCTGCCCGGCACTGGGCCATCGAGGGGCACGCAGCAGCCTTGCCTCTGCTCTGCGGCTTCGTCAGATGCTCAAGTGCTAATGGGGACAGGGTGAGCTGGGATGAGGAATGAATATTTCATGGGAAAACACCACGGCATCATACAGGAGAGCACCCGGCTCCATTGCATCCTCGCAGCTGCCTCTTTGCCTCAGCCAGCGTGACGCTCCCTGTGGGTACCGGGTAGGAGCAGGGATGGCAGGGACAGGCACAGCACACAGAGCCGGGCTGCCACCTTCCCCCTCCCCAGCATGAATATTTGAAAGCTTCAGTTGCAGCTTCTGGGCAAGGGGATTGGAGAGCTCTGAAATATTAACTGCTTGCCCTTCATGCTGTGTTGGAAACACTGCCACTGAAACCACAGCCCTGCAGGTCGGGGGGGTGGGAAAGGGGTCTCCCTCTGTCCCCGGAGCTTACAGCAGCGATGGCCCCAGCTCTCCATCCCCAGTGGAGATGTCCAAGCTGGTGGGGCCTTGCTCTACTGCTGCTGGACGTGTCCTGGCTGTGGGGAGCAGGTTTCGGCTTCATGCCATCCCCATTCCCTGCTGGGACCCCTGGTCTTATATCCCATGTGTCTGTGGGGCTGCTGGGCAGCACAAGCCATCACCTCACAGGACAGACACTATCCTGTACCCATCTTCCCACACCTGCCCTTGGCAGGAGCAGCCCAGGAAGAGCTGTCAGTGATGAAGACGTTTCCCAGTCCCATGACCATTTTGAATGTTTTCCAAAAAGAAAAAAGTGAAATTTAATAAGTGGAATATGAGGTAGAATGTGTTTGCTCAGCTGTGGGGACAACTTCAGAGTCACACTTTATTGTGTGTTTGCTGACGCAGCTTTCCCGAGCCACGGCTGTCGGGGAGATTAAACATTGTTTGAGAAAGTGATCAGAGAGCTTGTTTGCAATCACGCTGTGGCTCTTCTCTAAATATTGGAAGCATTTGAAATTGGTTTATATTGATAATGGCATTGTAATGCCTTTTCTTGCTTGTACAGATCGTCAGTGTTTTAATGTGCTTATTCCCGAGGGATGAAGGAACCAAAGAGAAGGGATTAAGTTAAACCTTAAAGAAGGTCTCGTTAGAGAAAGCTGTGTTTCCCTCCAAACGGCTCTGCCTAAGGTCATTAGCCATGTGGTTGGTTGTGTCTCTTACTGCTGGCACAGCCCAGTTATCAGTTTGCTCTCTGCAGCAATGGAGCTCCCGAGGCAGAACTGCGTGACCCGAGTCCTCTCCGTGGGACCAGGGGGGCAGTTCATGTGAGGAGGGGGTACCCTGGCCTGCGCCATGCATTGCTGTGCCCAGCCCCTCTCCCCTCTCTGTCCCTCTCGGGGCTGTGGGGATCACCTGGTCCCTGCAGACCTTAGCAGGCACTGCCTCTTGAATCCGAAGCGTTTGCTTTTAATCCTCTGAAAACACGAGCCAGGGCGGCTTGTGTGCATGCTGGAGCATGCGTCCGTGTTTATGCCTGTCATAAGATGCTCCATCATCTTCTGCACTAACCTGGCACTCCGTGGCACAGCCACTGGGGAAGGACAGCCTGGGTTGATGGATGCACTGAGACGCGGTTTGCCTGGAGCTCTTTGGATGTACAGGATTCATGTCTGCTCTGAACACGTCCACCTGGATATCAGCTCCTGCAAAGCAATCCCCTTCTGCAGGACAGGGACACGTCCTGTGTGTGCCTGAACCCCCAAACTAGCCCCTGCCATCACCCCATCAGCTGGAGTGTACCCGCCATGTGCTCCAGGAACACCAGAGACCTATTCCCTACCACAGGGTTGGGACTGCAGTGCCCATCCCCTGCCATCATCACGGGACCCCAGTGAGACCCCCACGTTACTGCCAGCCTTCCTGTGCCACGCTGTGCCTGACACACACTGCGCCCCTGACAGCCAAACAGCACCCGCAGTACTTTGCACCCCCAGAAGTGCAGAGCTGCCTCCTGCAGCAAGGAGAGGATTCCCTGTGCTCGGAGCTGGTGTTGAAATACGGGACAATACAAAACCCATCTCACCACCGTGTTTTCTCCTCAGCAGGTGAGAACTGGGCATTAAAAGCCATCCCCTGCTGCTTCCCTCGCTGGCCGGGAGACCTGGGCATAGGGTGCCCATTAGCTGGGACTTTAAGGCACCACAGAAGGACTGCTTTCATCTGATGTCCCCACTGGATGCAGTGACCGAGCCCCTGGGGGAAGCTCCCAGGTGGCTCCTGCAAGCCCCAGTTGAGCCTTTTGCTTCTGTGAACAGAAGCAGAGCCCCCCGAGCCCTGTCCCAGGGTGGGTGAGGAGAACCATCCACTGCCACTGAACACACGAGTGACAAGAACTGGTGATGGTGGGGCACGTGGGGCATTCTGGTTATGTTTACTGCAGTAAAGAGTGTGCTGAAAGTCCCACATAACCAATACTGCAGCTGATCAAAACCTGGCTGATCTGTTCATTTTCACTGACGCTGTGGGCTCTGGTGAGAGGATAATTGGCTGAAGCTGAGAAGCCTGTCCCCCTTGACATCACTGACAGCTTCGTGCAGGGGAAGCAGTAGGTGACCCACAGAGAGTAAACAAACAAATATCCTTACTTCTCTACCAGTTATGTGATAGACAACTTATACTCTGAAGCATCCAGTTTGCTTTTCACTGGTTATTGCTCTGCCTCCTTGCATATGTCTCTGCTAGTTGCAGTTTTAAAACCCCAGACTGTGGAGCTCTGCCAGGAGAGCAGCCAATTCACCGGCCACCCCATACGTGTGTGTGTTTTTTCCTGGGTCTCTGCTGAGTGCAGGACTGGCTGGGTGCAGGGGGGTGCTGAGTCTGAGCCCCTGAGCTCTTGCAGAGTGTTCACCCTTCACGTGCCGCAGGCACAGGCATCCCTCACGTGTGCCAGCAGCCACCAAGGAGACCATGGACCAGCCGAGTCACTGGCTGTGGTGAAGTGATGTGACCCGAATAGAGCCTTGTCAGGGCACGAGCCAGCTGCTAAAAATAAGTGTCTTTTTTCCCCCTAAAGTCATTTATTTTTGATAAATGCCTCAGCCTTGTGTTTGTTTAGCACGGGGCAGTGTTCCTGTGTTCCACCAGCAGTGTCTTGGCTGCAGAGATACTTCTGTGGCCTCAAAGAGCTGATTTTAATCTCACAGCAGTCTCGGAGTTCCCAGGGACGAGCCTGGCTCATGTAATTGTGGGAAGCAGCCCAGGGATTTGTACTCAGCACAGAGCTGGGATGGAGCAGGGTGCCGTGGGCAGGAGGGCTCTGGGATGGAGCCGAGCGCTGTGGGGAGGCCTGGGCTGGGCACTGGCTCTCTGTGGAGCTGTTGGTGGACCTGGGGCTTCTCAGTTGCTTGGAGAATTTATGCATGGATTTTTGGACTGGTTTATTTTAAAGATACAACTAAAGGGGTTTGGGGGTGGCTTTGGTGGTGACTAGATCCTGTGTCTGTTCTCATAATCCAGAAGCACAGAAGCTAACTTAGTAGAACTCTGGTGCATGACTTAATTATCTGATCAGCTGAGTGGCTCTGCATATTGGATACACTTGGTGCTTATGTGTGAACATAGAGAACCTGAGCAGTGTAGAAGCCCAATTTTCTGTTAAGATAATCTCAACCCACAGCTGTTCCCTGAGCAAGCCCGAGCTCAGGGAGCATGTCTGTGCTGCCGTTACAGATGGACAGAAGGATTTCTTTCCCCATCAGCTTAGATTGCTCTGCGTAGGACCGAGCCCGCAGTGCAGCCGATAACCAGGAGTGTGAGCCAGGGCTCCACTGATAGATAAACCTCACCCGGGGGGGTCAGATCATCCGTGTGGCCACCAGCTTGTCCCCAGCCCGCCCAGGCGGTGGGAGCCTTGGCTGGGCAAGAGGGCTGTGAGGGGGAATCTGCCTCGGTGGGGTGCTTCTGTGGGACTTGTGGGGGGGGGCTTCTCCCCCTCTTTTGTCTTTGGCTTTAGCTTTTTTGAAGGCTTGCTCTGCTTTTTGTTCTCAGAAGCTCTGCCAGCTCTCTGTAAGCTGCTGGGTGGCTGTGGCACTGGATTGACTAGAGAAGGGGAGGGTTAAATGCAACGGTACGGCTGGGATGTGCCCTGGAAACACAGGGAGAGGCAAAGGAGGGTAAAATATTCATTGTACTGGGGAGAAGGGGAAAGAAATCACGTTTTGGTCTGGCCTCACTTGTGGCGTAGGGAGACAAGGTGCTGGTCCTTTACCTTGCAGGGTGGCTCAAGTGGGACATTACCCTGCCAAATTACTTGTAAAGCCATAGTGAGCTCCAGCAAACAGCCCATTGGAGCCCAGGTCCCTGGGCCAGGCTCTGCCCACCCCTCCTGCCCACTCTGGGTGCTGAGCCCCAGGGATTTGCTCTCAGCCTTCCCTGCTCCAGCCCAGGTCCCACCTCCATCCTTCCAGCTCTCCCAGCTTTCCCTGCAAACCCTGTCTTCAGGAAGAAGACTTCTTCTTTTTTCCCTTTTTCTAAGCAGAGTCTGGCCAGGCCGGGCTGACTCAGGAGAGCAGCGCTGTTAGAATTGTTCCCAGCCATTTGGCAGGGCTGGTTGGGAACGTGGCTCAGATAACACTATTCACATGAAAAGGTTTCTGGAAATTCTTTAAGTGTGCATTAAAATGCAAATCGGGCTTCTTATTAAAGAGTTCTGGAAGTTCTCTGGCAACACATTTAAATGCAAATCGCTGAAACGGAGCCTCAATATTAAAATCCAAACAATTATTTGATCCACATGCTGACATTGAAGTGGCACCACGTTACAGGGCTCCAGAAAGCTGGAGCCGCTTCAGCAGTGTGTGGGAGGCAGCTCCACGTGGGGGTTGTCCAGCCTTTTGGGGAGCAAGAGAGACAGGATGGGGTGCAGTGCTGTGCTGGGGGCTGTGCCCTGGGGCACTGGGACCTCCGTCCCACCACGTGGTCAGACTCATCCGAGCAAAGCTCCTGACGTGGATCTGGACCAGTGGGATGCACAGGCCCAGCTTGGTTCACACTGAGGTTTAACTGATGGCCTCAGGTCCGGGTGCTGTCCCGCTCGGATGTCGGCAGCATGAACACCCCCAGGTGAGGGGCAGAGGCAGCACACTGGCTGCGCCTGGCCACACTCAGACTCCTCGATGTCTGAGACACTCCAGTGTGTGGGGTCCATGTTTTAAGTTAAAAAAACCCCAAAACACAGGACAATGGTGTTGGACACCTAAACAAAGTGGAATCCAAAGCACTAAATGACTTTGGTTCTTCCCTGCTCCTTCATGAACTAGCCAAGTGATGCTGAGTGATGTGCAAGGACAAGATGCACAGTGGTGGGGATCTGTGTTTGGAAAAGGGGACCAGGAGCATTTCAGCTCATGATGCTCGTGGGTTACTTGTCTCCACCCCACCCTTTAATTCCCCCCTGTGCCGGGGAAAACTGAAGCTGAGATCATAAACTGTACATGATGGGAAAGGAATTTTCTACCAAAGTGGGAAAAGGGAAGAAGTTGGAGGGTGTAAAGAGAAATCCAGAGTCTCTGCCATGTGACAGCAAAGCGTTCTCTCAGGACCTCAGTCAGAGCTGGCAAGCACGAGCCAGTTCTGTCCCCTCTCCTGTTTTTTGGCTCTGATGTGCTGCAGCCAGGTACCGATTGCTGCTCATTGCCTTCGTGAGAAGATTAGTCTCCTCCGGTGGGAGATTTGGGGGTGATGGTAACCGGTCCCTCCCTTCCTCCTCAGCGGGGCCAAGGGGCCCGACACCACTAACCTCCTCTTACAATGTGATGGATCGAGCCATTTCCTTCATGCTCCTGGGTGTGGGACTGATGTACTGCTCCACGGGCCTTCATTTACAGTGCAGATCTGTATTTCCCTGACAGCCACTGCAGGAGCACAGAGCTGTGTCTGTTACCTCCTTCGCCAGTGAGGAGGAATAGCTTCTGCCACTGACTGCCAGCAATGAAATCCCTGACATGTGCTCTTTATTATGGGCTTAAGAAGCCTGGAAAATCAGGGATTGGGCAATCCCTCACCATAATACATGTTCGCTGCAGCGTGGAGTACAAATTACGCTGGAAAACTGCCACCTGCTCCAGCTATTTGTCCGTGGGTGTTGTTGTGAAGTCGGTGCTTTCTCATTTAGGCAGAGATGCAAAGTGTGTCTCTTCTGTGGGTGCCTGGATGTGCGTGAACATCTGCTTTATCCCTGGAGAGCATCACCTGGCTCTGTTCTGCTCCCTGCGCACCCCCCATGTTCTGTATCATCACTGGAAGCATCTTTTGATATCAGGAATTCATAGAAATTCCCAGAAAAAGTCAGCCTTTGGGGTGCTGGCACTAAACCAGCTCAGCACCCTCCCCCAGAGCATCACCATCCACCTGCACCCAGCCTCCCACCGCAGTGGGGGGAGGATGGGCAAGGCTCTGCGAGCCGAGGAGGCTGCGTCACGGCTACAGTTCTGCGCTGCTGATGGGCTTAAAATTCAATTTCTCATCTTCTTGGACTGTGTCTCTTATGTTCCTTTCTAAGTGCTGCTTAAGCAGTTGTCATTACATTTGCTCTGGTTGTACTTGCTCGCTGTGGAGGCGAATGCAGCGAGCATCGATCCGTGCCTCGGCTCTTCCCGGACGAGGCTGTGGCGGTGCCGGGAGCTTTGGCTGCTCACAGCTTCCTGGGAGGCAGGAGGTTCTCCACGCTCCCCCCGGGGCAGGCAGCCCCTTCCCCTGCTCCAGGCACTGGAGCATGGCCCTCCCGCCTTTTTCTGCAGCATCTTGCTCTCCTGAGTGCCTTTGACTTTTTTTTAATGATTTATCTTTTTTTTTAAACATATAAGAGAAAACTGGAACTCAAGATGTTGAGCATCCCTGCCTGAAGGGCTGCCAAGAGCCGAGCAGCTGCTGCTCTTCTGGGCACCACAGGCTGCACACCCTGCTGTCCTCTCTCCTCTCTTCCTTCTGCAGGCTTTGCGCTCCCCAAGTCACCTCTGCACGTACCTGTCCCTGCTCCAGCTGACTTGCTCTTGCTTTCCCCAGCGATGCAGTCGAGGACATTTCCATGTTTCTGTTGGATTTTCACTCTCTGCTTGACCCAGCTTGGCACACTGCAGTACTGGGGCTTTATTTGGCATTTCTGGGGAGGGAAATCCCCAGAGCAAACAAGCAGTGACCAGTTCAGTCTGACCCACTTCCCCTCCTCCTTCCCTGGGCAGAAAACACGATCCTTGTAACAGGAGTCACACAGCCCCTCACCCTGCCCTGCGACATGGTGTCCCTACACCCCCAGCAGCAGCCCATGGCTACAGAAGCTGTTTTAAAGCTGCTTCCTGGGCTCTGAGGAAAATTCCTAAAGAAACAGTTTGTAGGAAATGTATTGGAAAATTAACTTCCACACAACATTAAGGGCATCAGACTCCTAATAATGCCTGTTAAATTTTCAGCTCGCTCTCTGCATGGCTGTCATCCAGCCCTTCAGTTCTCACCTCTGCTCCTGTTTTTTGTTGCCTTAAATCATGACCCCAAATAGGGGCAGGACGATCCCGCCCTAAGATGAGAATAGATTTTCTTAAGGCTCTTTTTGCTTTAACTGGGCTGATTTCATTCTCGTCCCTGCTTGTGGAAATCGGTGCGATGCACGCGATACGCATGAATGATGTATAGAATATATTGCCCCTGGGAAGCGCTGCGGGTTATGGTAATGCTGGGATGTGTGTGAGGGCTGAGAGGAGCCAGAGAGATGCAGAAATGCACTTTGTCAAGTGTAATTCATCCCAGGGTAATGTAGGT
This sequence comes from Zapornia atra, assembly GCA_013400835.1. Lineage (NCBI taxonomy): Eukaryota > Metazoa > Chordata > Aves > Gruiformes > Rallidae > Zapornia > Zapornia atra. The sequence goes on along the minus strand of VZTU01028397.1, from coordinate 306,618 downwards.
ACATGCACATAATGGGATTCTTGGCTCCTCCGCTTGATGTCCGCTGCGATGGGGCGCGCACTGCATCATCATGCTGCTGTTCCCACTCTCATCCCGGCCGCTGTGCCATTGGGCCATCATCTTCCCTGGCTGCCTGTCCTCCACAAAGCCATTTCCCTGGGATCACCTTTCAGCCTGTGATTTATCTGACTCCCAGCCTGGGTGCTTAGAACACCACAGTTCTGCATGGAGCCGTTTCCAGCATTGCGTATCTCCCCATTGCCACCAGCCTTCTGCTGCTTCCGTTTTTATGGGGGTTAACACCTTCCTCCCACAGGGAAAAACTTGGGTTTAGGGAGAGATGAAAGGATGGGAGGGCTGAGGGGTGTCAGGGATTTCCACAGCCAAATGCAATTGCTCCATTTTTGCAGCCCTGTGACTGGGAGGCAGCAGATCCCCTGAGCCAGTAACACACCTCCAGTTCCTCCTGGGATTGTCTTTTCCTGAGCAAAACACAGCAGCTTTGTGATTCTTACAGTGTTTTTCATGCTGTGACCATTGTCAGCACCTCCCCTTGCTCATGTATGTCTGCTGGCTCCACCTCCTCCTCACCGCAGCAGAGACCGAGTGAGAGGGGCTGGCGTGGCTGGGAAGGCGAGCAGCCCCCAGGCTGGCTCTCTGCGTAGGCTGCGTCAGGCAGCCGGGGGGAAGGAGGAGATGCACAAGTGGCTCTACAAGCCAACAAGATGCTATGAAAGCCTTTTAGGGAGAGCTGGCTCTGGCATTTGTGGTCTGCATTCACTTACTGCTTTCACCCCCCCATTGTTGTAGGGCAGAGAGGCGCTGGCTTGTACCCAGTGGGTGTCGGGATGGATTTACACTTGTGAGGGTGCCATCAGAAGGACTTAAAGGCTGCGTTTCAGTTATGCCTGGGTGATGAGACACTGCCAGCAGCGTGCTCTCTGCTGCTGGGGATCTGAGAGACTTCCCATCAGCATTGCCCACGGCCTCCAAACTCCAGGTTTGCTTTAGCTCCAAGGCTTTTGGAGTGAAACCAAGGTAGAAATACTCGAGCTGAGGAACGGGAAATGGGAGGCTGTGTTGAGAGCCCACTCTTGGTGTAACCACAGGCGACAGGGCAATGAGCCTGTCAACTGCTTCAAAGCTGCATGCTCTCTGCAAGCCCTGGCTTGGTGAGGTGGCAGGAGATCACAGCTCATTGTGCTGCCCACTGGTCTGCAGGCACCCGATAGGGTCCACACATGCCCAGGAGCCGATTTCGGGCTACAGCCCTGCAAGGGATGTGGGGAAAGCGTTCCACACGTGGCTCCTGCTTCCTGCCCTTGGGAGGCATTTCTCTTCTTGTTTCGTGGAGTTCTCTTTCTGAAGAGCCTTCAGCAGAGCATGCAGCAGCCCTTCCTCCCCCAGGCTGTGCTGACACTGCCCATGTCCCCCGGGAGGGAGCCTGGCTCCCACTGGCTCTGCTGCGCTGCTGCCTAATGAGCAAAGCAGATCGATGGGATGGGATGGGATGGGATGGGATGGGATGGGATGGGATGGGATGGGATGGGATGGGGGCACAAGTCTGCATGGAGGAGCAAATGTACGAGCAGGAGTGGCCCTGGTTTTGTGGTGCTGTGGCTGGGTCATGTCTCTGTTGGGCTCTGACCCTGCCTATCCAGTGCATGTACGTGGGGTTTTTTACCCGAGTGCCAATTACAGCATGAATAATTATTTGATTGCACAGTTTTAGCTAACTGCTTTGTTCTCCATCTTGTCTTTTATCACTCAGGAGCGTTTCGGGGTGAAATAATTGCATGTTCAGGGAATTTGCTTGGAAGCTGGTAATTATTAACTTCCTCATCAATTCATTTTCTATGTGCATTTGCGACACGATGGGCTCGGAGAGGAGCAGGTCGTGCTGGAGAGTGGCTAACAGAGATCGCAGGCCACTTCTGTAACACAGAGTCCAATTACAGGCAGCAGCTTTCTGCTTTGTTTTACTGCAGTTACATCACCGTGGCTCCCATCAGCCTCATCCTTCCTTCGTCTTCTCTAATTTTCCACGTTTTCTGTGCCTTTTCAGCTGTATGGTTATGTAATACAATTATCTTGTATCTTTTATTTGATGACCCTGTTTTATTAGTAATGATGTGCTAATTATTCCAGTTCTCTGTGTGTTGATAATTGCTTCATATTATGATAGTAGTTTAAAGATCATGAATAATATGTACCACCTCATCATATGAGCTGCTATTAACTTGTACTGTGGCCTACTGAAGAGTTTGAACTAAGTGCAAAGCTCCTAGCAGAGGTAGTGTAAGGTGTGATGAGTGTGGTAAAAGTCCCATCTTCATGCCCCACTCCTGTGGGGCCAGATCCTCGGCCACTGGTGCTTCCCCTCCCGTGCCATGGGCCGATGGGCAGGAGCAGGCTCTTGAGAAGAGGGAGAATTAACTTTGTCCTAAGCAGCATGAGGCAAGGATAATGCCTTGCCACAGATTTCGTTGGCTCTCAAACAGGGGGAAGGGATGTTCCACGACCTCCTTTATTTTCCACACTTTCATGCTCATGACTAAATTTCTGAGTTTCAGGAAATTTGGATTAAAACTCTGGAGGAGTCGGAGTCACTGGTGTTTCTGTTTGGCTTTGGCTTGTCTCGGATCTTCTAGTCAGCAAACGCTATCATCTGACATTCCATAACCCCTGGGTACATTTAGATGTTAAGGAAAGGCAATTGTGAGGGAAGCGCTTTGGGGGGAGAGATGGGTCTGGTACCACTGGCAGAAATGGGGGGCTCCTGGAGCCGAGCTGGGGCAGCCGGTGAGGAGCAGGGCTGCAGGCAGGTTTCTGCTTCCCCATCGCCAGCTCTGCAGTTGGCTCTTCAGGGAGTAACTTCTACTAGAGACTCGTCCGTACACTGAAACACCAAATTGGGTTTTCCCATTTCATACATCTGCATCCCGTGTCCAGCAGGTTTCCACGTGCATGGATCCTCAGTGGTTCCTCGTGGATCCTCAGTGGTTCCTCATGGATCCTCAGTGGTTTGTTCCCAGCTGCTGCCTGGTCTTGGCCCAGCGGCCCTGTGGGAGAGGATGGGTTTGATGGGAAGGTGCTTCACAGTTCACACTTTTGCTCTTCTTCGTTTAAACCAAGGGCAGTGCCTTGGCTTCTGAAAGGTCTGTCTGGAAGCACGTCAATTCTGCAAGGATTTAGAAAAACTAAAAAAACCTAATAAAATAATCTGAGATGAGAGACAGAACCTGTCAGAGTGTCTGTGTAGTGCTGGGTATGGAGCAGTGGAGGGAGATGCTTTGCAATGTAACAAATAGGAACAAATCAGTGTCTGAGAAGAATTTAATTAACCTGGATGTTTAGCTAAGGAGGCATTAAACACTTTGCAGAGAGTAAATGCTGCCCTAGTTTTTCACTTAGGTGAAAATATTCCTGGCTGTGTTTGTGCAGCTACCTGGAGATTTATATTAACTCCAGTGTTTCCAGTGTCTTCCTGTAATGAAATATTTATGGTACCACACACTGACGCTTCCCTAAAGCCCTGAACCCGGGCAGGAAAGGGCGTGTTCAGGCATCAGAGAGGGGTTACTGCAGGGCTCGGGTGGACGTAACGCTGGCGGGGTTGGTGCAGGCCCCATGGCGCGGTGCTGGGCTCTGCTCAGCCCAGGGGCTGTGGTCAAACCAGGGGGCTCTGACCGGGCCCCAGCTCTTTGGTGAGCAGTGAGGAGTGAACCCCAGCCGGCGGGAAGGGCGAGCAGCCCTGATGATGCCCAGCAGCCTGCGCTCTGCCGGGCCTCTGACATCAGTGTCATCCGTGGGGTGTGTGCTGGCGCCTCAGGGGCGCTAGGCCTCGGGCATGGTGCCCGTGGGCTGCGGTGCAGCTGGTGAGCTGGCATGGGGTGTGTACCAGTGACAGGCCTTGCGGCGGGGGGGCTGCAGAACTTGGGAGCTGTAGTCAGGTCTAATTAGCAACGTGCAGTACTCTGTCACGCTCCTTCCTTGGGAGTAACTGAAAATTGCAGTGTTTGGTATTTCAGAGACGTGAGAGCAAAGCAAAACCGACCGGAGCCCAGAATAGGGGCGAATCTGCCTTTTTCTCATCGCTTGCATCACAGCTCTGTCACATGTAGCCCATACGATACACAGCAGGGAATTCAGAAGTCGGTTTGGGCTTGTTGGGTAAGAAAAAAAAAGGCAGCATCTCATTTAGGCAAACCAGCTCAGTAGCTATCACAGCAAGGCTGGCTGCTTCTTCAGCAAGTTATGCACTTTGGTTTAAATAAAGAAAAGAATAGACTATTTATTGCTGTTTGGGAATCTGGATGGCATGAGCAGCTGTGTAAATTAGTTTAACTTCATTGACTTCCACAGAAATAAACTGATTCATCTCTGCTGAGAATCTGGCTCCATGGGACTTAATTGATTTTCAAGCTGACATTTTTATTAGTAATAACATTTAAGGTTCAGATAATACTCATCAAATATTTGCTTACTAGCCTACCCACCATCCTTTCTAGGTAAATAAGGTTATTGTATGTGTATAAAACTGGATAGACAGACAGATAAAAGCCTTGGCACTATGTGTATAATTACCCACAGATAAGATGTGGGAGGTGAGCTTACCAGTCCTGGACCAATGGTGAGAGCTGTGGTTATACAAGCAGTGTGTGGCAGCCACCATGTCCTGGGGCCAGGCAGCTGGTGTCCCACTGTCACCTGAGATGGGCTGCATTCAGTTCCCAGCATCCTGGCTGTGAAGCTGACCTCAGAGGTTCAGAGGTCGCCTTGATTTGGGGTGTGGCTGAATGGGTTTATTTTTTAAGTAATACAGAATTTATTTATATTTTGCAGGTGCATATTTATATTTATACAAAATAGATCTGAAATGTGCATGTTATGTCGTGTAAAGTGTTTGAAGGAACCTGATGGTGCCGTTCTGGGGCTGCCCCGTGCTCTGCTCCATCTCCCACCCTGGCAGACAGCGGGACACTATGAGCGCCGGTAGCGTCAGGTGGCTGCAGCCCCACTGTGCCCAAACCCTGTGTCCCTCCGGATGGGGAGGTGTGGAGCAGGTCCTGTTAAATTCATTCCAAGCCCCTCTGGCTGCGCCCTTGGTGCTGATGGGGTTCTGTAGAATACTGGGGATCAGTCTGTTCTGCCAAAAACCCTCAAGGTGTTTTCCATTCGGCACTGAGAGCTCAGAAATTCTGGCTCCTGTGAGCACGGCCGCTGGCCCCGTTGAGCTCATGGCTCTGCCAGGGTTGCCAGCAGCAACCTTTCTTTACTCCACTGTGTAGCACCATGGAGTAGATACAAGGACGGTGGGTGCTGCTCCGTGTAGCGGCTCCACACTTGACACTGAATCGGTAAACCAGGACACAGCACTTGCCCAAAATTTGTCCTCTGGATGAATCCCTGTGGAAAAGGGGTGGTTTAGATAGGTTTATGCACACAAAGAATGTTATGTGTTACAATAGATACGGGGTTTATTTATATAATATTGCTGTTTAGTGATATATGGTATCTTTGTTATTATACATCTCTGCTTTGGGTTGCTTAAAAGTGGGAGAGCTGGTGTGGTCCAGCGTAGGCACCCCACTGGAGCATCCCTGTGTGTGCTGAGGAAGCACGAGCTGGTTTTGGTGTGGCTGTGGCTGCTGCCAAGGCTCCAGGCTGGCCATGCCTTCCCTCAGGAGCTGCTTAGCCTCTCATTAATCCCTGCTACTCGTTAGTGTGCGACTTGGGTCTCCAAGGAGTAGGAGGAAGAAAGAAAAAAAACCCAAAGGAGGAAAATTTATTAGCTCAGCACTCAGTGACAGTGTTTAGTCTTCAGCCGTAAATTCAGTGGCATATGTAAAATACTGTCTCTGGCACCAGCAAATTGTTCTTTGAGTAATTGTATTATGTACTTCAGTGCTTCTTTGATAAGATGTAATTTGTGTGAGGTGATAGCAAGTGGGTAATCCCTGGTGTTCCAACACATTGTATAGGGAGCGTTCCCTGCGGTGGAGAGGGCTTGCTGAAACCTGGGCTGGAGAAACCGGCTTGTTTCAAGGGGAAAAGAGTTACCTGCAGCTTAATTACAGTGTCCCTTGCCTTTAAAGCCTGATAACTGGGGGAAATGTCAGAGCCTTCACCCTTTGAATAGAGGGTGTGAGAGCATCTGCTCCCCCATAGGCTTCCTGCCTGGGGAAGGAGATGCTTCCCCTCTGCTCCTTGCTGGGAGGTGCAGGGGGTCCAGGCAGGTTTCCCAGTGTGTCCCAGTGCCCCCAGCCTTCTGGTGAGCCACCACAGTGGAACCCACGGTAGGACCAGGAAGAAAACATCAGGACAAAGAGCAGCATCTCCCTTTTTTTTTCTTCCTAAATGTCTTTATCTGGCAGCAGACGAAGCTGGCTCGTGGAAAGAGGGGTGGGGGCTCCCCGCCGCCATCCCCATCCGAGCTCTGCTTGCAGGAGAGCAGAGAGCCTGGCTGCAGTGTCCAGATGTGCGCTTTGTGATAGACACCGGAGCTGAGCTGGGGAGAACAGGCTCTCTGGGCTGGTAACACATGTTAATTGTCTTCCTGTTGATCCTGCGCCAGACGGTTTGAACTGGAAGAGACTCTGAATCGCTGGCTTGTTTGTAGCATTTTTCAGTTTAACTGTTTGGTGTCCAGCTGAGCCGCAGGCGGTGTTTGTATCGGGGAGCTCACGCAGAATCACCCCTGAGGTGGCCGTAGTGCTGGCAGGCCTGCACACCATGGAAATACGTGTTCATTCTCCTCACTATTCATTATTTCTGGGATAGGCACTCTCAGATCCCTGCAGGGTTGAGCTTTGCCTTCGGTTTAGGAGCTTTGTAGCATCATATGCAGAAATAATGGAACCAGGCAGGTGCAGGTGGAGGCCAGGTATTATTTTCCCTTTTATTGCTACTGTATTAAACGCTGCTACTCCAGAAACAAATGTGTTGTGCAATAGCTTGGTTACGTGCCAAGAACAGCATTTGCATTTGCATTCTGTGAATTAGAGAGCAATCTGTTGCTGGAGGGAAGCTCGTGGATTCATTTCTAGCTCAAAGTACTCTAGAGAGATGGCACTGAAGATGCTGCATGTCCAAGGCCTCTCCTCCCCGTGCCTCAGATAAAAATGGCCATGTGGGCGCTCTCTGGAAACAATAACCTGTCGCTTCTTGTGCCATTGGCCTCACTGTGTTCTGGAGAGACATCTGGCCTCAGCTGGCTCTGAGGAACAGAAGAGTTCTTTTGTTCCCTGTGAAGCTTTCGTAGCGAAAGGGAAGGCTCGGGTGGTGTGATCTCAGTTTAAAGAAGGGCCCATTTCTGCTCAGGTTCCTACAGGGGGGACCCAACGGGTGCGGTATGAGCAGGGACGGTCTGTGCTGCACCACAGGGATGGTGACACCGGGTTTGGCAGCGGCCTCTTGCTGTGTGCTTTGCGCTGGGTGGGCATCCTCAGTGTCTGAAGGTCGTTAGGGCAGAACCCAATTACACAAGTGGGTGTCACCTTCCACCTGGGTGACTTTGGGGTGACACCAACACACAGCTCCTGCGTGGATTAACTGCAAACTCCACGAGCCTTACTGGTGGCCTTCCTGAAACGCACTCGGGATCTTGGGCTGCACAACAGAATGAAGTGCTGCTGGGCATCCCCCTGAGGCCCTGGGTGCCACGGGCCAAGCCCGATCAGCCATGCTGGCCCTGCACCAGGCATGGTGCTTGATGCGGGGGGCACTGGGACCTCGTGGTACCTGGAAGTGCCATGAGGACAGCAGCCTTGTGAGGACAGCTCTGGCTTTGCTGCCGAGAGATGAAAACCTGCTCACTTCATACAGGAGCACATGTGCATTGTGAAATGGGAATAACCATCCAAAGGTGCAGGTACTGACTGGGCCCGACTCGAGCGGGCTGTGGCGATGCTCTGTGCTGCAGCAGCACCCTGTGTGACCCAGAGAGACTGGGGTGCACGGAGACTGGTGACTGTGCTGTCCTGCAATAAAACCTGTGGCCTTCAGCTCACCATGGCTGTGCCTTGCCACCTCGCTGGCCACACTGTCCCCAACACAGTGATTTTGGGCGTGAAATAAGCTGCAAAGAGCCTGGAGCTGCTGCTCTGTCTGACCTGGGCTGAGCACAGGCTTGGGCAGAGGAGCAGTTTTCCAAATAAAATAAGTGAACCATTGTGAGCAGCTGAATTCACCGGAGCGAAAGGAACCGAGCAACAAAAGGGAGTGGTGGTGCCTGGTGAAAGCCAGCCCGGGGCCACGGGCACCTTTTACATCACTCGCCTCTGTCTGTATCCGGAGAGGAAAGCTTTCTACTGCAGCTCAGCCTTACTAATTAAACTGGGCTGGCGGCTCCCGCAGCGGCAGCCGGAGCAGCCCCACCTCTGCTCTCAGCCTCTCCGACATGCTGCATTTTAAGATAATATGGGCTCCAGGAAGGGCTTTTGAAAGCGTGCTGCATTAACTTCCCCTGCTTCCCTTGAAGCCAGGGATTAGAGTCAGCCACGTCCTGGATGCTTTTGAAACATCTCCCTGCGAGCCTGTGTGACCTTCAGACAAAGGCAGGGTTAAAACAAAGGGTAAAAGCCTGCGTTCAGCAGCGGGGCTGGAGGCAGCCGAGCCTCCCAGGTTGAGACCAGGAGAGAATTTGGCCTGGGGCGAGGAAGCAGTAAAGGGAACAGCCCTCTTGAAAAACATAAAAGTTAATTGTTATGCAAAAGCGGTACATATTTTTCAGCTCTCAAAGATCAGTGCTCATAACTCCCCCATAAAAAGTGCAGCTGGCCAATATTTTTCACTTTTCCTGAGTGAATGGAAAATTAAGGCATTTTTCATGGTCTCTGATGAAACTTTGGAAGAGAACTGCTCCCAGTAAAACCTCGGGCTCGGTGGGGGCGTAGCATCTCCCCAGACACCCAGACGTGGTACCTGCCTCCACGCACCTCCGTGCAGCGGTCCCTGGAGCTGCGGTGGGATGCAGGGATGCTGTGGGGCTGCTGCGGGCTGGTTCAGGCACTGGCAGATGGACTCAACTCTGCCTCTCCTGTTCTTGCAGCCATCTACCCCGGAGCATCAGGCAGGGACTCCTGTCCTCCTCTTCCCCCTCTCTATACCAGGACTTGGATCTCCACACGCATTTGGTCCCCACAGGCTTCAGCTGTGGGAGCTGCGGTTGGTGCCTGGACCCTTTGGGTGCCCCCCAGACCCCCTGGAACTGATGGAGGGGCTTCTGTGAGCTCAAGATCATATTTTAAGTGCCGGATTCCTTTAATTGTGAAAGAGCAGATCCTGATTTTAATGCCTCTCTGTCAGCATCCCTGGAGGTTTTATTTACTTCAGCTGCCTTCTTTGCAAACTGTGCCGATTCATTTAGCTGAATCCTTGTCAAGTTGCTCGAGCTAAAATTGAGATGCAAATGTACAGCAGCTATTCCTATTTTTTCAGATGTGGAGAGCAGGCACTGGAAAGATAAATTACCGTAGTTCCCTTTAAGCACATATTGCTCTGAAGCAAACACTAAAACATCAAAATAAAGCCTTTTTTTCTTCTTCACTCTTTTTAAAGCAAGAATATAATTATGTTCCGTGGATCTCACCAGAGCACAGATCAAAGCAATTAAGTAATTGCTCTTGGCATTTTGACTGTGGTTTTGAGTGGTGTGAACAGTGTTTATATGGATGCCACGGGATGCAGCTGTCGCCACAGGGAGCAGCCCTGGCACACAGGGGGGGCTTGGTGGGTGCATGGGTGCCTCTCACCCAGCCATGCCAGGAGGAGCAGCAGCAGGTCCTGGAGAGGTGGGGTGCCCTAGTCCTGGGCTACTGACCATGTTTTCCAAGGCAGAGGGATGTGGCTAGGGAAAAACGCCTGCGGGCTGACAGTAAAATAGATGCTTGTATTGAAAGTTGCTTGTAGGCTCAGTGGTTCCTTGGCTAATTTCTCTCTCTGGATCTTGGGGATACCTAAAATGCAGTTTTCCTGACTCACACTTTGCAACAGGACAAGCTGGATCCTAAGTCCAAGCACTGACCACCCTCAGCTGGGAATTTGGCGATGGGTGCTAGGTCACTTTTACTGGTGCCACATGGAGACAAGACCAACCATCATTTTTCACATGGGAAGACTTGGCCAAAATTGCCATTTCAAAATGGAAAGCGTTAAGATTTCCCCACAGAAATGTTCCCCTATGTTAAAAATAAAATGTTTCCCTCTTGCCTTGCTTCTGAATGCACGACCCTCTCCAAGGCAAGTCCTAGCACCGCTTTGTTTCTAATTGCAGGGAGAATTCCCGTGGCTGATTCGCACTCGGGTACTCAATAGCCTCTGTGCAATTGTTCCTTTCATGGTGTTCCTGGTACAATCAGTATATTGAACGAGCAGAGAATTTATGGCAGGAAATTGCAATACAGATGAGCTGTATAATGCAGTTCAGAGGAGGATTCTGCGCTCAGCATTCAGCTGCGGCTGCGGGCGCCCATCTACCCGGCCCCGGTCAACACCTGAGGGTCTGGGCTGGCTGCGGGCAGAGCTCCCAGCCACGCCTCCCTTCCTTTCCCACCCGAAGGCAAAAGGAAGAGGCTGAAGCAAAAAGCCAGCTGTGGAAAGAAGGGATGAGAGGGAAAGAGAATGGTCCAAACAGGGGGAAAAGTAGTGGCCCCTGGAGACACAGGAGCATCATGTGGTCCTGGCCACGCTCAGCTATAACACCCAGACGTGGAGAACCCATCCTGCAGCTGGGTGAATGCAGCACAGCAGATGCTAAGACACAGAGCAGGTCCCTGACTTCTGTGTGGGACCCTCTGGGATCCACTGAGCCATGTGCCACGGGATGGAAAACCAGCTTAGAAGCCGCTCGTGGCGCCGCAGCGATGGCCGTGGCACCTCTGCGGCTGTGCTCAAGATGGCTTTGAAGAATGACTTCTGATAGTTGTCATGGTGACCTCAGAACCTGCCAGTGTAGGACTGTTGTGCTGCAAAGATGGAGCCTCTCACAAACAAGGCCGTTAGCAATAGATTGCCATTTGTCTTGGGTTAGATTAGACATTTTCACTGGAGAAAGGATAAAAGTTTTCACAGATGATGTTCTTCACTACGGGCACGTTTCCCTGGGCTGCAGGAGGAAGGGTCCTATACCATGCCATGGATGCAGTCTGGTTGCTGGAAAAGTGGACTGAAAGCCAAAGTTTCTCTGAAAAGAACAAGGATATTAATTAAAATATGCAATTGTGGAGCTCCCTTAGAAAGTAATGATAGGATGCATAATTGTTTCTCCGTGATTCTTGTTAATCAAGAAGAGAGCCAGAGAAACGACGTGCTAATCACAAAGGTGAAGATTTGTGAGGACATAATGATAGATAAGGACCAAATGGCATTGATCATCACTGGGTATTTTACACACAACAGTCCTTTGTGCCTTTCAGACTCTGCCTGAAATGGAGAAACCACGGATCCTCTCTGAGCCTGGGCACTGAGGAAGGGGGAGTAATTTGTATGCCCTAATTGCGCGGAGGTTCGGTAATAGGAGGATTTGAGCTTCTATCTGGGCACCTGCAAATCTTGAATTCCTGCCATCACTGCTGGTTTGCTGGAATAAACATCGCTTGCCAGACAGCTTGGCTGGGAAGGGTTCTACCTTAGCTAATGTAGGAGATCCTCTGTCTGGTTTAGTGGAAAAACTCTGCCCGGGCTGGGGGTTGTTCAGGAGAGGAGAGGGTCCCCAATAAACAGTATGGCTTGTGTTACTGCTCCCGGAGGGACATGTAATCCAGCACTTTCCATGACCCCCGAGGACTCAGGATTCAGTTTAAGGACTTGCACCTCATTTGGGGGTTTAAGTAGCTACCAGAGTGTTGATGAAGATGCGGCTGCAGAGCCCTTGTGGGGCGTGTTGGTCGGTCGAGCCCTTGGTGCCGAGGATCGTGCTGTGCAGAGGTGAGAGCTGTCAGGAGGGAGCAGGGCAGCTGGTCAGCTTAGTGGGCACCTGGGCCACGTGTGCAACGTGCTTATGGGCTGTACACACCTGCCTGAACCTGCACGTCCCAGTGTGTGCCTGGGATGCCTGCCTGGACTGGGATCTATTGCGTGGGGCTCATCGGGCAATGATGCTGTGTGCTCTTACAGTGATTCTCAGTGTCAAATGCTTCCCTGTTAATGTGAGCACATGAGCCTGGCTGTAATGCTGTTTGGGGCTTTGATGTTCAGTTGGGGCTTTATCAGCTGCATGTGCAATCACTTCATGCCATTTCCCAGATGTTTTGAAAGTTTCTATTTGAAAGTTTCTATTTTCATTCAAGAACACGGGGCTCTTTGCTGGGGTGGGACCTGGAGGGTCTCTCATGGTTTACCAGGTATTTAAACTTCCTGAAGCCCAGCTCCCGCTTTCTGGGCATTGCAGAGGGGGCCGGAGCGAGGTCCCTCGGCCGGAGCACAGAGCAGCAGCGCTCAGCAGCATTCGTGGAGAAGGGCTGATGTGGCTCAGAGCACCCTGGAGCAGCACAGGCTGCTGGTGGGTAGCTGGGACCTGCTCCCAGGGTGCTTCCTGCTCTGCTGAGGGACCTCTCTCTCCACTCCTGCAGAATGATGTCATCACCTGGGTGACCCAGTTGTCTCCTGAAGAGTCATCAGGGGGGCTTTAGAAACACGTTTGATCGTTGTAGCGTGAACCTGAGAGAGAAAAATCCCTCTCGGAGTGAAACCCTGAGAGCTGCCAACCAGCTCGTACTGGAGAAACTAAAGCGAGTGGAACAAATGCCCCTGTGAGCCTCTCGTGCGGCGGGAGCGAGGGGAGGCTGCTGGGGCTGGCTCCTTCGGCCTGAGCACCGGTGAAGCGCACAGATCACCCGCTCGCACCGAGCAGCGGGAGACCTGGGCTGTGCTGGGGGATGGGGACAGATGTCATCCCACAGACCCCCAGGACCTGATGTGGCCGCTGTGCCCTCCTCACCCCCTGCGGTGGGCAGCGGCTGGACACAGCACGGCTGGGAGCACAGTGAGGTGTCATCACACCACAGGCTGCCATGTACCGTGGAGAGAGCAGGTCACCGAAACACCCCGGCCTGGTGGCCTTTCATTCCATAGCCGTGCTGCTCGGATGTATTTCAAAGGTGCCTGTTGGTGATGAGTGCCTCAAAACATGACTGTACAGGGAAGATGTCAGGCTTCGGATGGGGGTTTTCAGGAGATCGATGCGGGGTGGCAGCGCTGCCTGGCTTGGAGCAGGCACGTAGCTCCGACATGCTTATGCATTTGGATGGCTGCTGGGTTTGCCCTTGACTTTGGGGCTGGGAGCAGGGGCTGAAGGAGGGGCAGGCGTTGCTGTTTCAGGGTGTCAGTCTTGCTTTTCCTATTGGACGTATTTTGGCAGGGGGGTTGTGTTCTGCATAACCACTGCTGGGTAGGCAGCTCAGCCGTGACACGGCGAGCTGGCGGGGTGGGTACAGGAAATACCCATCTGCAGCTCCTGAAGTGGTGGACATGCTGCGGCTGTGCAGGGACCATCATAGGGCCATCGAGTGACTGCGAGACCCGGCACACTGGGTGTCAGTCACGGCATTCTGATGCTGCCAGGAGGGATAACCGACCTGCCCATCCCATCAACTGAGCTCCTTGCCCATTCCTTCTGCTGGATGAGCTGACCAGACTCTGCATCGTGTGGTGGTGGGGCCCAGCCCGGAGCCTTTAATTAAATCCTTCAGTAGCAATGGGCTGAAAGAGGGCTGGGTAATGCACCGGGCCAGCTCTCCTTCATTAGCACAACCTGAATTCAACTCCTGGCTGAGATTAATCAGGCAACACTGGTCGTGTTGCCTTCTCCTAATCCTCTTTTGTGTGTATCACACAATTACCAAGCCTGACTGCGCAGGTAATAATTTTAAGGCAGTGAGGTGATGCTGGGATCCACGAAGGAGGGAGCTGGAGCTGAGCACTTGCTTTCCATGCAGATTTGCTTTCTGCAGGCAGCATCTGGGTATGTGTCTTCAGCCCCACATGTCTGTCAGGGTAGGCAGAGGGACGTTACCTGCTTTTAGCTGCCTGCACAAGCTGTTTCCAGCAACAGGCAGAGCATTGGTCCCTTTGGGCTTGTCTACGTGACAGTTCAGACATGCTGCAGGATCCTGGTGAATTGCCTGGTGACAAGCTCTTGCCACGTTGTCCACGCTGCCTAAATCACACAGCTCTTCCTTCAACCCACCATCAGACTGGTTCCAGGGGAGGCTGTTTCAAGCAGGGCTGGCAGTCAATGGAAGCAAGCAGTGCCTTTCTGGAGCAAGCAGCGCTCCCCTAAAGCCGGCATTCGCCCGGCTGTGTGGTGTGAGTGTGCTGCCAGCTGAATGTCTTTGGATGAGAGCTGGCATGGCCCCACGCCAGGCAGCGGCACCCAGCATGGCTGAGGATGTCCCCGGCGCTGGCTGCACGCTGAGCTGCAGTCGCTGTGCTGCCAAAGGGCGCTGTGATCCCCACACCGTGCGGGGACGAGGGGCTGAGCAGCGTGTGGGAGCGGTTGTCCCATGGAAGGGCTGTGGGCAGTGCTGTGGGACCTGCTTCCTGCCCACCAGCTCCTACACTCTCTCTGGTGTTGTGTAACAGTCCCAGGGAAGCCATCAATATTTAAGGAGACTGCAGCTGCTGGTTCCCGGAGCTGCCTGGATGCAGCAGCAGCACTTCACCAGGCACAGCCCTGCATCTCAGAGTTTTGCTGGGCCTTCCTTCCTTTCCCTTCCCCAGGATGGATTCAACTCGAGTACATGTGCTCTGGGATGAGGATACCAGAATCATAGAGTCACAGAATCACAGGGGTTGGAAGGGACCTCGAGAGGTCATCGGGTCCCACCCCCCTGCCAAAGCAGAAGCCCACATCACACCACCAACCATGTCATAAATATGTATTTCCACAAATACGTCTGCAGAATGGTCTTTTAGAAAACAAAATAAATTTATGGGATGAATTATTCAGTGATTAATATTTGGCCTCTTGCAGAGTTCCCCTAAAGCACTCGCAGGCCGGTGCGGGCTCAGTCACACGCAGTGGCCGTGCAGTGTTTTTACAGCTGATAAATATTAAGGGCCTGTTGGTCATGTGCACCAAGGCCCCATAAATCATCCTGGCTCTGCAGAGGGGCCTTGAAGCAGAAGTAAATTGTGCTGCCGCTTGTTTTATGGCCCTCATATGCAGTGAGAGAGGGATAAAAAGGCTTAATGTGTAAATGAGGATCTGGCTTGGGTCTTGGATTGGTGAAGCTTTCCAAGTGACAGACCTGCAGCAGCGGGACCCTGGCTGGAGCTGTGTGGCCAGGGCAGGGTCCTGGCGTGCTCCGTGCCATAGGCACTGCAGGTGACCCCAGTCCAGCCACTGTGCTGGGAGAATGGGGAGCCCCAGGGCTGCTCTCACTGTGACGAGGTGTCTCGGTTCAGCCCAAACTGCATCTTCAAAACGAGTGAAACTTGGAATGGTTTCTAGGCTTGGCACACCACCAGCCTGTGCTCCCTGCAGCCCTTCTCAGTCCTGGTGAAGGACTGAACCTCCGTCCTGCAGAACCATCTGAAGTCACCCCACAACTGAGTGTTGCTAAAAGGACAGAGCACCACAGTTGAAAGGTCAGAATACTGACATTAGAAGGACCGAGTACCACCATTAGAAGGGCAGAGTACCACTGCTAAAAGGATAGAGTACCACCGTTAGAAGGACAGAGTACCACTGTCTGGTTTCCACAGCGCTGCAGGGATGGGTGACGCAGCGCTGTCTTGAACCTCTGCACTCAGTAGGGTCTCTCCAGAAGGGCAGAGACCAAGGAGGGTGGACCTGAGCAGTGTGGGAGATGCAGAGATTCCCTAGGAACACACTCCCCGATGGGTGCCTGCTCAGGGGACCAGTGGAGGGACAGGGCTTGGCAGGACCCGGGTGAGGTCTTGGTGCTTTGCGCACTGCTGGGCCCTGCCCCAGGGAATGCTGCCCCCAGGTCTGCTCCCTCCATCCTACCACATTGCAGCCAAACCGGGCGGGTGAGGAGGCTCAGTCCCTCGCTCCAAAGCCCCTCTGCTCTGAAGCCCCTCTGCATGAAGGCTGACCATCTGTAATAACATTGGTGTGTGATTTTCCCAGGTATGGGCAGTGTTTTGGTGCTGTGTGAGGAAACCCACTGAATTCAGTGAGATAGGTGGGCTGGCAGAGTGAGCGCTGCTCCAGCTGAGATGTCACTGTGATATCGTAACTACTGCAAATGGCTTTTGAGTTGGTGATGGCAGTGAGACAGACCTTAACTGTAAATTACTCATGTAAAGGACTAATACAGCAAACTCCACAGAGCGGTGCCAGAATGCGGCCTGGGTGTTTGCTACGCTTGGCTGCTGCAGAGAGGGATGGTTCCTTTGTCTTAGGCAGCGTTGGGTGATGCGCTGATCTTGGGCTAATGCTTATCGTAGCACAGACCCAAGTACCCATGAAATAGAATTGCACTGCATTAATTAAATATTTTGTGTTAGAGATTAATTTCCCATGTGGAATACGAGTTTGTTTTGCTTTTTGAAGGCAGTAGGTTGAATTTCGAGAGTGTGAAATGCAATATGAAGCCCCAGAGAGCACATAACTCCTGCTAACCCGTGCACCCAGCCACGAGCCTCCCACACCCAGGGAGCCTGTGCAAGCAGTGTGCTGTGTCCTGGCTGAAGCTGCTGAGCTGTTCCCTCCTTTCTGCAGTGAAGGGAGCTGGCCTTTCCCACTGCACCCACACCCCGCTGGGACACAGTCCCATCTGCCACCCCTCCTGTTACCCCAGCCCTGGGACCACCGCGTGCCTCCCCGCTGCCCTGCGACCCAGCCCACACCTCCTGCCCATGCCAGGCCCTGCCTGAGGCAGAGTGGAACCATGGCCACCCTGGCAAGGGTGTCTGAGGGCTGAGCCAGGTCCTGTGCAGGATGAGGTCATCATTGTCATCATCATTGTTGTTGTCATCATCCTCCCTCCCTGCTGGAGAAGGCCCCTCTGCCGTGTGCGGGTGGGTTGGTCGGGCAGGACATCGGGTCGATGGACCTTTGTGTCGCGCGGTGTTTCCTTGTGCCACCAAGTGCCTCCTGTGTTAGTAAGCTGCTTCCCTGTCTGAGTGACTTTGTTTCTCTAGATGATCTGAAGGCAAAAGGGCCCAAAGAAGTGTGGGAGGGCAGGGAGAAAGGAGAGGTCAGTCATGAGCATGGTTAGGGCAGCCCAACATTCCCCTTCCCTAACACTGCCGGTCCTTCTAACATCATGTGGGGGGCTGGTGGCTCCTGGAGTCTGCGAGGCTGGAGCGGGACGGTGCAAATGTGCCCCTGACCGAACCCTGGGTTCACCAGTGCTTCCCCCCAGCTTACAGACCTTTTCCATCCAGAAAGTGTAAAACAAGTCAGGACAGACCCAGCCCTTCCTCACCCTGCAGCAGGGATGGGATTTACACCTCTCCTTCCCTTTTTCACAGCGCTGCTTTGCTCCCGCTGAGCTGCACAGGCAGAGCTGGCACACCTCGGGCAGGGAGTGCTGGCAGCCTGCAGGGTGGGCGGTTGGGTTCTTCATCATCAGCTCTGCTAAATCCCTCTTCATCTGCACCAAAGGATGACAACCAAGGGAGCAGCTCCAGCCGAGGTGGAGTTCTGTGGGAGCTTTTTGTTTCGCTGACACCAGCTGCACAAGAAATGCCCGGTGGCATTTTTGCCAGCCTCCTTGTCAAAGTAATGCCATGGCACCTACAGCAAACAGACCCTGCCTGGGGTGAGCTGGTGAGTGACATTTCCAGGCTCGAACAGCTGATTTTCACAGTGCCAGAAGGGAATCTGGGGGATGGGGGTAGGAATGTACGAACACCCGTGAGTCGAGTTGTTGGGAGGCACGTGTGGGAAGGTGTGCTTCCCTCCCAGCCTGGGCAGTCAGAACACACTGCGAGGTGTTTGCCGGAACTCCCACCGAAACAGCTCGGTTGTGGCAGCCGTACGGTGGTGTCTGATGTTGCTGACATCGCTGTGCTCCCCAGTTACCCATCAGTGTGTCAGTATTCTGGGGAGCCTTCGTGTCCGTGGGCAGCTGCCGACCCCGAGAGCGGCACGGGACCCCAAGTGCAGAACTGCTGGAGGGAGCGAGACGTCTGCGTGATGGCGGTCGCTGGGCCCAGCACGTGTCCCCCCAGCCAGGTCTGCAGGGCCCTGAGGATGCTCCCCAGCTTGGTGCCAGCTCCTGAGCGGACCCACAGGGTGAGAGGCTCCCGCCTTGGTCTCGGGCTGCACGCAGCAGAGCTCAAGCATCTCAAAAGCACAGCCGAGCAGCGTGGCAATCATGGAGGACTGCGGTGAAGGAGGTACCCCATGAGTCCTTACCCACGGGTCTGAGGACCAGCAGAAGTTGTGGGAAGGTTTGAAGACCCCTCTGAAGACCCCTGTAGATTCACCCTGCTTTCACAGCCTGTCAATAGTTTTTGGATGGCCATGAGATCAGCCATCTCTGAAGGAATAAAGCATCCATGAGGCACAGAGTGCAGAGGTGCAGTGCTGTGCCCCACTGCAGCTCTGTGCACTTTTGAAGTCCTTTCAGTCAGTGTTTCCAGGGGATTAGGGTCAGGTCTGTGCACAGCTGAGATCCTACTTAAATTTTCAGTGTTTCTTCTAGGTCGAAGGACAGTTAGTCCAATTTTCCCCCTTTGATGCATTTCCACATTGCAGCTTGTAGAAAAATCCTTCCATTATTATTATTATTTTGAATACATCTGTAATGCTCTGAGATTTCCTGTGGATGTTTTTTTCATCCACAGAGGTACTGGACTCGTAACTGCCAAGATTTCCTGCATTCTTGGGGAGAAGTTGTATGGAATTTAATGCCGATACCAGTAGAGTCTCTGCAAATGACACTAAAACCCTACAGAGTTTAACAGGAACCACTAACATCTCTAAAGACTCTTTGCATCCTCCCTTAGAAAAATACAGAAGAAAATAACTAATAGTCAGCTAGATTCAGACTGGGGGGGAGAAAAAGAGTCTTTTCTTCTCCTGAAAATGCAGGAGATGCAGGACAGAGCTGTATATCAGCTGACAACAGCTAGTTTAGTTTCCCTTTACTGATCCAACCGCGTGTGTCCCCCTCAGAAAGATCAAATTACCCTATCAGGGAGCACCCTACAGATGCTGCAGAAACCCCTCTCCCCAGGACACCCTGTGGCTGTGGGTGTTGGGTGCCAAGCGGTGTCGCTGCCTCCGGCTTTGCCCGGGGCTCCTGCAGGGAAGGATGGAAGGATGCTCTGTCCCTGCCCACCCCCCTCTGTGCTCCTCTCCCCCTCGCCTTCAGGAGGAGATTGCTGTGGTTCTCTGTGTGCCAATCCATCCCCCCATCACCTAGGCATGGGTGCTGCAGTTTGTTTTCCATCTCTAAATGTCGCTCACTCAGATTTCAGTTGGATGTACTCCCACGGAGCCGGTTCCCAAATGTTCCTGATTCATTTTCTGGAGTTATTAGCCTGAAGGCCAGTTCCCTTCTGCACGGTGCCTCCCTCCAAGCCAGAAGTGACGGGGCAGGTTGGCTCTGGTTGGGTTCTGCACCTAATTGTTATACAAGGCAAAAGCAGAGGTAGTTGGGTATTTCCCCCATGCTAAAGCTGAGTGCTGGGAGCTTCAGAGTGACCTGCCCAGAGACCCACCTTGTGATGGGGGAGGAACCCAAGGGGCACTTGCTGTCCCTGCCCAGCTGCTGCTGTGGCTCAGCACCCCCTTGCCCCCCTCAAGGCTCTCTGCTTCACAGAAGAGAAAAGCTGGTGGTCTGTGAGTGTTCAGGATTGCCCAGCCTTGGGTAACTTAATTGGCCTGAAGCTGGTGCTAAAAATGTTTGGAATAAAGTGCTGGATTTTAAACCCGTATCTGGAGGGTCTCCTGCTGCACGCAGTTATTGGATGCAAAAGTGCTTTTGTCTAGATGCTAAAACTGATAAACCAAGCCATTCATTTCTTAAAGTTCAATTCAGCACTTAGAGAATAGAAAATAAACCAGGCTAAGCCACAGCAACATTAAAGAGCCAGATCCAGGATTTAAGGCAAAGCCCACTGTGACTGGGGATGCTTCTTGCACATAAACCACATTTATCTCTGTAGAGCAGAAGGCTGTTTTATGAGGTTCAGGCAGGAAAAAGAAATGAAAACTTCCAGAGAGAGTGTCCTAAATAGCTCATAATAAACAGGCATCTGCCCCTATGGAAAGAGATATCTGATTCTGCAGGAAAAGCAGCAGCCCTGATGCAGAGCCCCGGTGCCGCCCGTGCGCCCGGCTGCGGGTCTGGACTGCGCTCCTTTGTGGCCATGCTCCCAGCGATGGATAAACAGCAGCCCTGCCCTCTGCTCCATCGTTTCGCAGCCCCTCACGTTCTGAGTTTCTTCATAGCTGCAGCATCACCTTGATGCAGCAGGACGGCACCAGTGGGGAGCAGGATCCGGCCGTGCCAGGCAGCAGGACGAGCTTGGGGTGGGCGATGAGACACCAGCACCCATGCTGCTCCCTGCAGCACGGCTCCCAGGCTGGGACCCACCGTGATCCATCGCCCATGGGGCCAGCGCCAGACAATGCTGATCTCCAGAAGCCATGTAGGAAGAAGGAGGCTTGGTTCAGCACGGCTGAAAACAAGCTGCTGTGGGAGAGAGCAGGAGTTCTTCCTGTGTGCCGGTTGTCAGAGTGACACAGCGCTGCCATCCAGAGTGATGAACAAGCAGGGAGTGCCCTGCAACCCGGCCAGGTACTGCAGTCAGCCGTGCCTCTGCCGCAGCATTACCTCCTGTAACTAGGGCAGTCACCTGCGAGTCCCTTTGGGGATGGCGGCACGGAGCCCCGTGTCAGCTGGGAGGGCACTGGCCGTGCAGCCCTCGATGCCACAGCCCCCAGGCTCTGCAGCTGGTGTCACCCTGTGGGGTATGTGCCCGCCTTGTGCAACACAAAGTGAAGGTGAAGGATGCTGGATTCGTTAAAATAAGCCCAGGATGAGAAGAAAACAAGTCATGGCAATTAGGAGACTAGAGCTGGCTGGTCAGGGAAGAAGAAAGCGGTTCCCAAAGCTGTGGTTTTCAATAAGCAGCTTGGTCAGTTGGATCACTCTACAGAACCACTTCTGGCTGCTCTGCTGGTCCTCTGCCCTCCTGCTGCCACCCAGTCCGGGTGCCCCAGCTCACCTCCCCTGCAGTAACGCCACACTCCACCTTCACCACCCGGAACACGCTGCCCCTCGCAGCTCAGCCCGTGCCATCCAGCCTCGGGGGGAGCGCCAGCAAATGGGGTGAAGCTGGGCAGAAAAGAAATGCTGCTGATCCCCTCATGGTAGGTTAACAGCTCCGTGCGGCTCTGCAGCTGCCTCCATCACCTGTGCCGGTGATGCTCAGGGGTGCGTCACGGGCGGCTGCAGCCTGAGTGGTCTGGGCACACAGGCACTGCTGCCTGAGCAGGAACCAGCATTAAAGAGCTGTTCTCCATCTCCTGCCCTTCACCCAGCATCCAGCGCAGGCACTGAGTGTGGCTGGCACCTGGGCAGGTGTGCCAGGCAGGGGGGGAGCCCTGGAGCCCCCTCCCCAGGGATGGGAGATGGGCTTACTGCGGCAGCCTGCAGCTTTCCTCCCGGGAGTGCTCAGCCAGCCTGGCTCTTCAGGGATGAGCAGTGTGGCTGTATTAACTAACCCTTAGTAACCTTGGTTTAAATTCAGAGAACCCCCACCACTCTTTATGAACGGTGTCATTTCAGTTGTGAGTTGCGCACAGCCTGTTATTACAGCTTAATTATTAATTTGTAGTATCATAAACCTCCACGCTGCATGTGTGTAAAGTGAAAGAAAAAGACTGGTAAAGAGATGAGAAGCTGGTAACCCTGAGGAAAAGGGAAACTGGGCTGCGGAGTCCAGGGGAGACCTGACCGAGGAGCCCCAGTAAGCAGCTCATGAAAGGGTGACTTTTGGGAACAGTGCTGGGGTAGTGACAAGGAGGCGATGGGAGGATGCTCCAGGAATAGCAAATCACTTGGTACTGAGAGTAGAAGATGAGAGAGAAGAAACTGGAGCAACAGAGAAACTGCAAGAACACGACAAATGAGAGGCGAAAGGGGTAATGAGGGGCAGCATGGCTGTCCACAGAAACCCCGACAGGGGCTGAGGAGATAGATCTTCAGGTATATGTGTTATATATTGATATACAGGGACCAGGTGGGAAGCGAAAGGGAAGGGGGTATGTGATTAAATAATCAGCTGCAAAAAGTTCAACTCGGGCCTTTCAGAAGGAGAGCTGAGTCTGCTCCGGCTACGGGCATAATACACCGCAGTGAAAAGGCACCAGAGCTGCAGGTTGATTAAAAACGTGTCTCAGTGCTGGCTGAAACCAGCTCTGTTAGCAGAAACTCCTCATTTAGGAATTAGTTATCTTTTTGCCTGGGGATTTTTCTACTTGACATCATGAAATGGCTTGTCAAGCCGGTGCGTGTCTGCATGTCGATGTCGGATGACAGACTGGCTGTCTTTGAGCACGCTGGTCCTACCCGTGAGTGCCTCTGCCTCCAAGAGCTGTATCCCTCTTGGATTTGCCTGCTCCACCAGCCTCTGCAGCGAGCATCCCGCCTGTTGCTGAACGCTCTACAGCTATTTAGGTCATTTGAGTTTGATGTCAGAATGACTCTGTGGGGTTTGGGGCCTTTGCTGTAAAGCCAGCCAAGCTACAGGCACAAACCAAACTGCGGTTCTGCCCAGCAAACCAGTTCCAAACGGTGTTTCCTTCCCTGGGAGTATGTGCACTTGCCTTAAACTGCCCGGGAAGTGTGAGTAGCTCGCAGGGTGGTGGCTTTGGCCAGGCTGTGGGGCCCTGTGCCCTCGGCTTCCGCGCTGGAGCATCATGTGTGTGCATCTCTCCCGCTGCCATCATTGACCCAGTGCTTCTCCCAGCACCCCCACGTTGTTTCATCTTCAGATTGGGAAACCCCAATCGGTGAGTAACATGTTAGCTGCC
Source organism: Zapornia atra (assembly GCA_013400835.1). Taxonomy (NCBI): domain Eukaryota; kingdom Metazoa; phylum Chordata; class Aves; order Gruiformes; family Rallidae; genus Zapornia; species Zapornia atra. Next base: position 283,652 of record VZTU01028397.1, on the reverse strand, counting down.
TATGGCAGCAGCCTGGAAAGGTGTGTGGGTGCAGGGAGGAGGGCTGTGCCCCTGTGGGTGAGGGGCAGGTGTCTCCCCCCAGCTGCATCCGGCCCATGCCAGGTGGGCACTGCTGGCATGTCCACTCTGGAGGCAGCCAGGCCCCATGCAGGGGGTGCCACACCACTGGCAAACCTGTTTGTTTAGGTCTGTTTTGCAATTGCCCTTTTTCTGCCTGTAAAACTGGGTTTTCCTTTTCCTCCTCAGTCTGTGCATCTCTCCACACAGCCTGTTCCTGCGCTGTGCCTTCTGCCCCTCTCTGCTTCACCATGACCCCTGGGATTTGAGAGGCGATGTTCTTTGACATCAAATCTCAACAAACAAGACACTTGTGCTCTCTGGAGATCTGAGGCACCCACAGACCCATTTACTCCATGACACTGGCGCTGCCGTTCTGGCAGGTTTAGAGGTTGGGCCCAACGAGGGGCTGAGATTCCCTGTCACAGTCCTTGTCCCTTACATTTTTAGATCTACAGCTCCTAAAGGGATTGTACCTGCTGCAGGGGCAGAAGGAAATGGGGAATCGAGCTCCTGGCACTCCTTTTGATGCTGTTTCCTGAGATTTCTTTGCACCAATGTCATTTGTGGTTGGGGTAAAGGAGAACACACAAATCATTCTGCATTATGTTCGGGGTAATGACAAGTCTTAAAATAGCTCTCAATTAGCAATTGATTGCAATTAATTGGAACAACATAGGCTGACATGATAGCTTCGTATCTCCAGAGCATTTTTGGGTCCATGAGTTCTAATTTTCAAAAATTCAAAGATTGTGGCTCCCATGTTACCACAACCATCTGTCAGCAAGTTATATATACTGGCGTGGAGGAGCAGCACACGCCTTGGCTCTGCCAGCCAACGTGGGTGTCTGAAGCAGAGCCCAGAGTGCAGTGTAAGCTGTGGGGTTCACACCTCTGTACACACATGTGTACGTGTACATGTGCATGCGTGTGTGCGGGGTCTCTCCAGTGGGTCAGCGCTCTGTGCAGCCCTGGCTGTGCTGGGTTGTTAGTGCTTTGCTGCCTCCTCAGACCAGGGGTTCTTGCTTTAGCCCCCCAGGACCCTGCAGAAATGCTCATGCAGGCAATGTGAACCAGGGCACGGGCAGGGGATGGGTTTCTCATTATTCAGACTAACTTGGTTTTACTCGTGCTTTAATTAATGGGTGATTGGAATGTCTGTCTTTGAAAGCATCCAGGCAGCCATGGGGGTCCAGCCCATATCCTGGGTTGCAGCCAGGCGGTGCAGTGCCCTCCCCAGGGACTGCACTCCTGTCCCAGCAGAAAGCAGAGCGGGGTGCAGCTTATGCTGGGGTGACACAGGGCACTGGGCACAGCACACAGAGACCCCCAGGCTGCCTTGGTTCAATCTAACGGCACTTTCCAGTTCTTCAGTGCAGATTTCCAGTAACGGAAGGGAAAAGGAAAGGCTGCGTTAAGATGGGCAATTAATTCAGCAGTAATAAGCCAAAAAGGATGCAGAAGAGTCTGTGTTTGAGGGGGAAGGCTGGACTTGAAGCAGGAAGAAGACGCTGGTATTGGCAGCTATTAATTCTCCGTGCAGCACACTTAACGAGCTGGAGGTGTTTGACAGAAGGACAGAAAAAGCAAATGCTGTTGGCAGAAGAAAACGTATGTGTCAGGTTTTCATATCAATGTGATGCTCCCAGAGGAAGACAGACTGAAATGCCACCATCCTGATGCCCAGATATTGCTTGTGGTCACCGTATTGGAAGGGGGAAGCCAGCAGCGCTGAGTTACATCGTCTCACACTGGAAACACTGAGCCCTTCAGCCCTTCCTGCAAAGCAGGCTGTGCAGTTTCATTTCTTTTTCAGGCTGAGTGCCCACCAACCTGCCAGGGGCATGTACAGCTGAGCCTTGGAAGAGTATTGCCCAGCCAAAGCTTTGATGTGGTGGCTGAGAACTGAAGGTAGAAAGGCAGATGAATCCAGGCTGTGCAAGCCTGCATGATCTTAAGCAGACAGCTACGGCCAGGCTGATAAAGAGGTTTAAAAACCTGATTGATTTGAAGAGACCACAATGAGTAACAATTAATAGTTGATGGATGACCTGAATTAATGATGGAGATGGCTGCTGATGCATCCCCACACGTCCTCAGCACAAGAGGCAGAGCTGAGTTTCCCACGCATGGAAATAACTCGCTGCGTGCCGAAACCGTGGGGTCTCCTGCCCACTCCCACCTCCCTTTCGAAGCTGTGGGGTGTCCTGCCCACTCCCACCTCCCTTTCGAAGCTGTGGGGTGTCCTGCCCACTCCCACCTCCCTTTCGAAGCTGTGGGGTCTCCTGCCCACTCCCACCTCCCTTTCGAAGCCACATGGCCTCGTAGGAGCCAGCCCAGGCTGGAGCCCCATGCTCTGCTCACCCGAGGTGCGGCACCACGCCCCTGGGAAGGGTGCTGGTCACCCTCTGCTTGCAGTGGGAGATGTCTGGAGCCGAAGAGACCCCCCAGGACCTACCTGCTGGTTTGGGCAAGTGCTGAGCAGCCCAGGTACCCTCAGGGCTGGTGCAGCACCCAGGACAAGTCAGAACTATTTACTGCACAGCAGAGTGATGCCCAAAGGAATAAATTGGCCACAGAGTCAGTTTTCCTCTGCTGAAAAGGCTTTTGTTGGGATGTGTGAGGAGGAGGTGGTACCCCTTGGGGTGCACCACAACCCTGAGAAACCTCTGACATCAGTGACCACAGTTGGTCAATTTCTCTGAACACTTTTTGGTTCTTTCCATACTGCTGCTCACACTTTGCCTCTTTCCACTCAGAATTGTAACTTCATCCCATGCTACTTTGAGAAAAGATCCATATATATAAATATTTTGGCTCATTTAAGATGCCGTCTGGTATTTTTACACCAGGTCTCATATTTTCTCCACCATTTGGGGGATCTATTTTTATTTTCAAAAGGATCTGATGCTCTTGCAGAAGCTCCTTTCCAGAACTGAGTGTTTTAGGAGAGGTCACGGGAGGGCTGGTAAGGTGACAGGGTGCTGGGAGACTCCTGAGCAGAGTAAAGACCTCCCTGGACAGAGCGACCCTGGGTGACCAGGTCTGGTTTTCACACGGGGTCAGGAAGCTCAGAAAATTTAAATGGGAAAAAAATGGAAAGATGATTTAAACAAGTAGAATGGACTGGGAAGGAGTGAGGTATCTGCAGAGAGCAGCTCAGGTCCTGGGCACGGCAGAGTGTCCACAGCCTCACCAAGGGCAGGAACATGCCCTGGCTTCGTGCGGCACTGGCAGAGCCTGGACCTCCACCGGTCCCCCCCTCCCCTCCCCTCCTGCCTCTGAGCAGATGGAGAGCTCAGGCCAATACGTGGTGTTTGAGCCCTTCCCTGGTCGTTTCTCTGCTGAAATTCTTCTCAAGACACTTGATCCTCAGTGCAAACCCATCTCCCACGCACCCATCCTGCTGCCAACACAGCTCCAGAGCCAGTTACTCGCATGGCATCCGTCATCATTCCCCAGCTTTCCCTGGGTGATTTTATTTAGACAGGGGCATTTTCTGCTGATAAATCTGCCTCGATTACCAAGTCAGAATGTATTTATTAAAACACCAATTAGGCCTTGGTCTCTCATCAATCACAACACCTTTAATTCAGGCACGGATGCAGAAGCTCTTTGCGGCACCAGGCCTGTGTGAGGGATCTGAATCACCCTGTCACTGCTCTGATGCCTCCTTAGCCCCAGCCCTGGTGCCATCAACTCTTTATTTGCCCCATGGATAATGTGGGATATTGGGAAAAGCTTCAGCACAGTGCTTTTTTGGTCTTGAAAGGTTCACAGGGCTGGAAGTAAAGGGCAGTGGGGACGAGAGTGGAGCACTGAGGAGAGGGGACCCCGGGGGAGGGAGGGAGGTGATGGGCAGCTGGCTGAGGGGTGGTCCTAGAGCCTGGCTCAGGGTTACACCCACCCTGCTCCCACCTGCCCATGGTCCCAGGTACCTGGGCAGTGTGTTAATTACTCTCACATGCTGTAATTAGCCCCAGCAGAAGGGATAAAAGTGTGGAGAGGACAGTGAGCCCTGGGAGCAGCTGAGAAGTTGTGGGACTAAGGAAGAGGGTAAGCAGTGTGGAATAGAAGCAAAGCCCCTGAAGCAGTAAGAAGAGTGAAAGGGCAGAGAGGACAATGTAAACCAGCCAGAGTGGGGTGAGAACAGCAGGGTCGTGAAATGGCTCAAGTGAAGATGGTTGCAGGCTGAGAGGTTGGTGCAGCCCATGCATGGAGAGGTGGTGAGTGTCTGGATGCTGCAGATATCTCTGTGTGCGTCCAAAAGCATGCATTGCACAGCCTCTGTGCCCTGCCCGTGGGCATTGTCCCTTCCCCTGGGCTCCTGGAAGTGCCCTGGGGCTGGTGCTGTGCCCAATGCCTGTCTGGGAGCAGCCTCACTCTGAGGTTTCCCAGCCAGCAGCCTCCCTTCCTCCCAGGGGCTGCTGCCCAGCTCAGGGGCTGCCCCCAGCCAGACCCCCTGCTGCCTGTGAGGTGCTTTTCTGTGCAGGCAAGCTCGCTCCTGCCTTTTGATTACTAATTCATTGCACTCTGTACCGTGTGTAGCAGCAAACCTGCTGTTCCTTACTGTGTGAGGCAGGTTCAGCCAGCCTCTGGCCTTGGGGAAAAACCCACACAACAAAACCCTCCCCCCAAGAAAGAAAACCCCAAGCCTCAGGGAACAGGGCTGTGAGGGCTGCAGGAGCAGAGGAGCACGGAGCTCTCCTGGCTGTGAGGCCGGGGCTGTGGGGTGCATTGCCCATCCCACTGGGTGTTCTCCCCCCTGAACTTTCATTCCAAACTCAGGAGGAAAACAAAGAATTTTTGAAATTTCTTTTAGAACAGGAATTTGTAACTTGGCTCTGAGCACCCCCAGCTCAGGTTCATGTCTGAAATGACAGAAAACTGACTGGATGTGGGGGGATGTTGGAATGAATGTTGTTGCACAGAATTCGGAGGGGAGGGGGGGCTGCAGTGATCCAGCCCAGCGCGTTCCTGGTGCCGGTGTCACTGACGCCGCTGAGCTCTTGTACAGCATCTCCATCCAGGCCGGTGTTTACCAGTGAAAACTCGCCTGAGAGGCGTTGGCGCCCCTGCTGGGACCTGTCGGAGGTCTCATGGGGTCAGTACGCTCCTCTGAGCATCCCGGGGGCTCCCAGAGATGGGGTGATGATCCCTTTCCAGCGCAGCAGCTGGGGCTGTTACAGGGATCACACCGGGGCTGATCACCCGGGATGGGGAGCGGCTGCGGCCCCGGGTGTGGGTGCACCTCGGGTGTTGCTTGTGTGAAGGGTACCAGCCCCCTGTACCCTGTCTGCTTGGGTGGTGTAACATGCACACCTCCATCTCCAGTTCTGGAAGTCAGGCAAGCAGGTGTCCCAGCCTTGGAGCAGTTTCTGCAGCCCCCCACGCTGGGAGCATCGCTGCTGGCTTTGGGGGTGCAGGGGGAAGGGAAGAGGGGGACCACTGCCCTGCACCCCTGGGTCTGCTGCTGGGCTGCTCGTCCCAGGCTTAGCTCTGGCTCAGCCAAGCACTGTCCTACCTGAGATGGGCTTCCCAGCCCTGGCCGTGGCTCCTGAGCAGAGCTCCGCGGTGAGCTGGGTGTGAAGGTCCTGTGCTACTCTTTGGTTTGTGCCTCAGCTGCTCTCCCCTCCCTGGTTTTGGCACCCTGAGCATCCCTCTGTGCCAGGATTCCCCTTCCTGCTCCAGTGCCTTTGCTGAGGAGGAGGGAGGGGAGGAGGGGAGAGCTGCATGGCTGGTGGCTTGTGTGTCAATTATACATCAGAGGCTTTGCTGCTGCTTCAGAAGCTTCTGATAATAATAATTATAATTAGGGCACTGGGAGAGAAATGTGCTGAGATCAGGGAGAAAAGCAGGAAAGCCAGGCCAGAATTAATTAGCCCCTTTTATCCAAGAATCTCAAAGCATTTAGACATTAATTAATGTGTTTTGTGGTTAAGTCAGTGCAGTGTTTGGTTTGCCCCTGGGATGGTGTCCGGTCTCAGGGCTCAGCACCTGCCCGTGCCCAGCCCTGGCTCCTGCCTGGGGGATGCTGCTGCAGGCACCTTCATCTCACTGCTGAGTGCAGAGAAACTTCCCTTTTCTTCCTGTTGGCTCCATCTGCCACCCTGACAGCACCCAAACTGGGGGGCAGGAGACCCATCCCCTCACAGCCGTGGGGCTGGGCAGGTCGGTGCTGCTGGGAGCTGTGCAGATGCCCCTGAGATGCCCGTCCCCTGCACAGCAAGAGCCGATTGGTGTCTTCCCGGTGTTCCCAGGGCTCTCTGCTGACCCTGACCCCAGCTCAGTGAGGTCTCCCACCAGCGCCTCATGCTGAGGGCTCCATTGCTGACAGGCTGCGTTGTGCCTGTGCCAGGAGTTACCTGTAGCAGCAGCTCTCTGTCAGACCCACCAGTCGTTTTCCCTCGCTTTGATGTCTGCTAATTGATGTAATGCAGAGGGTGATTCTGTTCCTTAAAATGATGTATGATGTGCCTGCAATCTCCAGCTTCCTTGCTGAGTTCCCTTGCTGGATTCCCTACCCTGTGGCCTCCAAAGCCCACGGGCAGGAGCGTGTCCTTGGGCACGTTTGCTCAGCACCTTTCCCTGGGCTGAGAGCTGCTGCACTGGGCTCTCCCACGTCTTGTTCCCTGCCCCAGGGACTCCTGGGCTCCCAGGGAGATGGCAGCCACTGGGCTCAGCTGGTGCCTGGAGCTCTCATGGCGGCAGCAGAGGTTTCCCAGCTGGACTGGGTCAGACTCAGGCTGAGGGGAGGGGTGCAAACAGTGATGTAGCCAGCTATGCCCCCCCACTTCTCCTTGGACACCTGTGTCAGTGTGGAGCTGGGCTGCTTGCCTTGAGATCAGGTACCTCTGCAGAACTGGTTTAACTAGAAGAGCTGCCTTCCTAGCATGGTAATTACTTTGATCTTGGTTCCCACAGATGTATTTTTCATGTATTAGTGCTTAACACTGGAACCTGCCTTTATTTTCTTCCTCTGGTGGCTGTAGATAGCCTAAGGAAAACGAGACATTTTTCCTCTGCTTCATTAAATGCTAAAGGGCAATTCCATTCTCTCCATTGCTTTCCCTCTGTATTTAGATTCCCTTAATGGACAGCTCTGGCCAGCCTGTTAGGTTGTTCGTGGAATGAATGGTGATATCAAAGCCTTTCCAGCATAAACCTCAAGCTCTTTGCATTGTGCAGGTAAAGGTACGGGTCTGGCAGTGCCCACTGCCCACACACCCACTGCTGAGGGCAAGGGTGCTGGGCCAGCTGGAGGCCAGGCTGGGTGCCTGGGTTTTAAGAGTGTGTTTAACCATACCTACAGACTTCCCCACCACTTAAAGCTGTCAAAAACAAATTTATCAAAAAGAAACCTGTTCACCTCTGCCTGCTCCCTATCTGGAGTGGAGTGGCTGCTCGGGTTGTCAGAAGGACCTTGCTGGGTTTAGCTCCCTGCTGCTGCAGCAGCTGCACAGCCCGGCTCTTGCTTCTCTCCAGGGCCTTGGGAGGTCTCTGCAGAGACACCCTGAGCACCCAGAGCATCTGTGGCAGCACTGCAGCCTCCTGCCCAGCCTTGCTCCCAGAGATGCCCAGCCCATCACTGGTGCTGGTGGGAGGCCCTTCCCCAGGGACCCTCTCCAAACCCCGTGGCTGTTTCCAGCGCCCACATCTCACAGGTTTTTGCTGTCCTGCCTCATGAGTAGATGCAGGTCTGTCTCCCAGCTTGCCTGCAGTATGCCAGTCGTTGGTGAATATTCATCAAGTGAAATTAGCATCTATTAGATCTTAATTAACTTAGAAAAGGCTTGTTTTGTGGTAATGAAGTATATGCTCTAGATGTGCTTGATGGCAGCTGGTGGGTTCCCCCGCCTATGTGGCCATCACTGAGCAGGGTCCATCCCATCTGGTGGGTCATGGGGGGCTGGACACCCTCTTCCCCATAGCTGTGACACTACAGCTCTGAGGAGGTGTCTGTGACCCAAGTGTGTGCTGAACATTAGGAAGGCACAGAACCCTGCTGCCCTGGGAGGTGGCAGAGGAAAGAGGAGAAGGTTGCAGGGCACACTGCTGGGAGCTGACCTGGGCAGTAACCTTTTCCCTCTCACTCTGTTTCCACTGTATTTCAGGCTTGGCTGGGTTCAGCGTGGGGTGGGGAGCAGGGGAGGCAGCGGCACCGTCACCCCAGCACGGGAGCAGGTGAGCACCCCAGTGCTGCCTGCAGGCCACGCTGGCAGCTGCAGCTGCCATGGGGAAAACCCATTGTGAAAGAGCTGGTGCAGCAGTGGTGCTGGCCGGATGTGTTTCCACTCTTGGGACTCGGGGCTGTCTTTGGACACACACAGGCAGGGGCAGGGGATGATGGTGGCTTTACAGGCACAAGGGGGAAGGGGACTGTGTGAGGGCAGAGCAGACGCTGCGGCAGAGCAGGAGCTGCCATCCTGCCTGGGATGCCCCCCTGTTCCCCCAGCACCTCCGTGTGTCCTGGGGCCACCAGAAGCACCCACTGCTTCCCTCCCACCCCACTAACGTTTCCCTGTCCAGTGCTGGGCTGCTGGCTGGAGCAGAGCCAGGGGAGTGTTCCTGTGCTGGGGCAGGGCTGGGGCTCTGGACAGAGCCTGGCAGCAGCACTGGGTAGCTGGAGCCCCTCACTGAGCTGTCGTGGCTGCGATAAGGAGCTGAGGGTCGATGTGGCTCGTGGAGGTGTTGTCCAGAAGCACGTGTGAGGGGTTCACAAGGGCTCAGCACACACAACACCTTTGTCAAAGCCAAGCACATTATAAGGAATTCCAATTTAGCCATTATTGACTTTTTCCAGACCAGACACGAACGGGTCTGGAAGCAAGTCTCTAAATTAAATTTAGCCCCACAGCTCACAGGCCAAAAAACTCCTTCCTCACTGTCAAGGGAGGGGAAGGAAGAGGTGAGGGGGGCTTCCTGACTTCTGTCTTTACACCAGTGTCTGCAAATTGCAGGCCTTGTGTTCATGGGTGCAGAGGGGAGCTGGGAGAGCAGGGCAGAGCCATCGGCAGCCTGTCTCTGCCACAAGTTGCTGCCACGAGCTCGCAGACAAACCCCTTTCCTCCAGTGCCCCAGGTTTGGGGGCTTGAAGTCGGCAGCAACATTTCCCTTTTTTCTTTTTTTTCTTTTTCCTTTCTTTCCCCATTTTTTCCTGCCTCTGGAGTGTGGAAGCGATTCCCCATCGGCCTCCCCCCGCAGCCATGTGGGAGCTGCTGGCAGGGCTCATCCCGGCACTGCATGTTGCCATCACTGCTGTGCACCCTGGGAACAGTGCCCCAGCTCTGTTACCCCCCCACAGTCCCCTCCTGGCTGCTGCCAAGGCCCAGCCCTGCCCTTGGGCCCAGAGAGGTGGTGGAGGGGTTCAAAGCACGGGTAGATGTGGCACCCCAGGACACAGTGATGTTGGACAGATGGTTGGACTCAGTGATCTTAGAGGTCTTTCCCAACCGTATGGATGTGATGACCCATGATGCTGGCAGGGTTTCTCCTCCCAGCTGAGCCCAGGGCTGTGCTGCTGGGCCTGGGCTGCAAGGCTAAACTGCACTTCCCTTGATCTGGATCATGATACCAATCTGCATGAGCTGGAAACGATCATTACATTTTTAGTGGGAGATGGATTCTTCCCAATGCCATTTAAATCCATGATCATTGCAGCAGTTTGGTCAGGGAACAGTCCTTGGCAATGCTGCTCTTCCCCTTTGTCACAGATTGCTGCGTTTGGGCAGGTCTCCAGCTGAGAGAGAGAATGGAGCCATGTGCTACATGAGTCAGGACATGGCCAACTGCTGCTGGGGGCTCCCATCACCCCGGGGTTTGCGAATCAAGGGCCGTGCTTCCTGCAGGACCAAACCCTCGCAGAGGGGCAGGCTCCCACGGCAGGGTGAGGGGTCTGTCGGGCTCTGGCTGAGTGGGGAGTGTGGGGGTGATGCATGGTGGCACAGCTCTGGCTGGGCTGCTGAGCCTCAGACCGGGAGCCGTGGCTGGAGACATGAGGGGTGCTGTGGCTGTCAGTACTGGGAAGCAGTGTCCCAGGTGCTCTTCCCCAAGGCTGGGGAAGCCAGCCCAGAACTTTGTGATGAGCTGAACATACCCCTTTAGTAGTGGGAGAGACATTTATTGACACAAATAGCCAATGGTCACCCCAAGAGTCAGATTTCTTACTTTGGAAAGAACAGGTAGTCACGTTCAGTCAAGTGTGAGTCAAGTGTGAAGCCTGTACTGGTTACAGACCAGGGCAATGATGACCATTTGTCTGAGCAGAGAGCACTAGTGTGTGAACACTTTGCTACCCCTAAGATCCAGAAAAAGATCAGCACGACCTGCCTGTGTGTTTTGCTATTTGCAGGCATTGCTCTGCCGTCCCCTTTGCAGGGTCACGGTGCCACAGACCTCTGCCATGGCTCTGCCGTGCCCTCCTGGGCGCTGCTTTCCTCTGGCAGCTGAAAATTCACCACTTGTTTGTTGTGAAGCTGTGACCTCAGCCCTGTCACGCAGGTTCATTGGCTTCCAAGGAGCCCCACGGGGAGGTGGGACTTGGAGTGGGTCGGGAATGTCAGAATCTGCCACCAGCTCCCTCGAGACTGGGGGGAGCTTTTGCTGGTGGCTTGGGGTGACCTTCAGCAAAGATCCCCCAGGGGTCTCGGTGGGTGAGCAGCCTGCTGCTGGGCAGGGGGCTCGGAGCTGTGTGTGACCCCTGGGTGCTCTCCGTCCCTCTTGCAGGTGAGCCCTCCCGATGGTCCTCATCCCACTGCGACTGCTGCTGCAAGAACGGCAAGGGCGACAAGGAGGGAGAGAGCGGCACGTCCTGCAACGAGCTGTCCACGTCGAGCTGCGACAGCCAGTCGGAGGCCAGCTCCCCCCAGGAGACCGTCATCTGCGGCCCCGTCACCCGCCAGCCCAACATACAGACTCTGGACCGGCCGGCCAAGAAGGGGCCGGTGCAGCTGCTCCAGCAGTCCGAGATCCGGAGGAAGAGCGACCTGCTCCGGACTCTCACCTCTGGCTCCCGGGAGTCCAACTCCAGCAAGAAGAAGGCGGTGAAGGAGAAGCTCTCCATCGAGGAGGAGCTAGAAAAATGTATCCAGGATTTCCTCAAAATCAAAATCCCAGACAGGTTTCCAGAAAGGAAACACCCCTGGCAATCCGAACTGCTGCGCAAGTACCACCTATAGGCTGGGGGAGCACACGACCTTCTTACCATTAGGGTGAGGTTCGAAGTGACACAAAAACAATTCCCAATGATAATTATTTGTTAGGTCACCAAAAAAAAAAAAGAGAAAAAAGAAAAAAAAAAAAAGCAATCCTCTAGTACTGCCCGATTTGCCTATTTCACCGTAACGTTTCTAGTCGTAGGGTAAGGGTATTTTTCCAGTCGTGGAAGCACAATGGCAAACGCTTTTGTTTGTAACCTCTGAGTCTTACACAAGCTGAGTACAACCTTCAGGGCACAACGGCACTGCTGGGGCCGTGTCCGGGCTGTCAGGCTGCATGCCTGCTGCGTTCTCCTTGCAGTGTGTTTCTTCAGAGGGATGTGTGTGGCTCGGGCACACGAGCTGCACCCTGGCAGTTTACCTTAAGCATGTGTGTATATATATGTGCATATATATATGTGTGTATATATATCTCTGTGTATATATATATGTATATATATATCAATATATATTGCTTAAAGACGTTCTGGCTCTCTCCTGGTAACTGCACTTTCTCAGATAAGAGGGTTTTTAGCAGCCCGTGGATGTTCCTTTCTCCTTTGGGCCTGTGAGGGCCGAACGGCACAAACCCCATCATGCTGTCGCTTCCCCCACTCCCTCCCCCCCTTCTCAGTGTGTTTCAGGGGTGAGCAGGGAGCAGCCTGTGGGGCTCAGGCTGTCAGCAAAACACCCCGTTTGGTTTTGATGGTCGTGCTCCCCCCGTCCTCCCCGTGCCCCTTGTGTTTCTCGAGGCTCTGCTGTGCCAGGGTCAGTGTGGGGTGGTGCTGGCTGGAAAGCCATAGGAGCTCGGGCAGGGCCGAGCAGAGTGCGGGCAGGGGACCATGCCAGCGAGGGCAGCAGGTTGCCATGGGCTTGCCAGGTGGCCCCACAAGCCCCTGGGCTGGTGGAGGGCTGATTGTGAGGGACTGGAGCAGAGCTGAGAGCATCTTGAGAGAGAATGGACCCCCCCCAGGGGACCGTGCCCCCACTCACCATCTCAGTGCCTGCCCCTCTGCAGAGGTCAGCCAGAACTGCACTGAGTGCCCTGTTCCCACTGCACGCTGCCCAGGGAGCTGTGGGAAAGGCCTGTCCTGCGCTGGCTGGAGCGGGGCTCCCACAGCCCCTGTGGTGTGGGGGGAAGGGGTGCAGCAGGCAGTCCCTGCACGGTAACCCGTGGGTACTGCAGCAAGGACCTGAGAGTGCCCAACCCAGCCTTAGCAGGCAGCCAGGGGCGTAGGGTGAGCAAAGCTGTGAGCAGCTGGGCGGCTCAGCTCGGGGGTCAGCTCGTGCTGCTGGGGTCAACAAGCCCAGGGAAGCATTGGAACCATGGATTGCCCCAGCTAAGGTATTTTGGCTGTAGCAGGGAACCAACCAGCTAGAGTATTTGGAAGAGATTGTTTGAGTTCTAAAAGCACAGGGTGAAGGAGCTTTTATTGATATATATATATATATACATAAAGAAGTTTGGGAAGTGACAGTGCTGGTAACACAAAGCACTTTGGTTCTTACTTGCTTCGTGTCCTGCAGGCTCCAGGGCCTCTCCCCTCAGCTATTTCAGGTGCTGCTCTGAGAGGTGATGTTGATGATGTGAGATCACCCTGTTGCTCTTGGTGCAGGGGGTGTCTGTGCTCGTGGGGCTGCCCTGTGCCCAGCTGTGGTGGTTTGGTTTGCTGGAGGAGCTGTAGAGTCTGCACGGGCACAGTGGCAGAGGTTCATACCCATGGCTGCAGGCATCATGTGGTGTTTATTGTGAGGGTGCAAATTTCACCAGCCAAAAAAGGAAGCAATACTTGTCTGGAGCAATCCACAAGCATGAGCTGGCTGTAGGGAGGGGTAACCCCCTCAGCAATACATCTTCCCTTCAGAGAGTGTGGCTGGACGTGGCAGCTTGGCATCACCTCGGCTGAGGTCTTGCACGTGGGAAGGGCGCTGGTTGTCACCGTGACCGTGCAGTGCTGGTGAAATGAGGGGCTGGGCTGGGAGTGCTGGGCCCTGCAGTGCTTGGTGGGGTCAGGCTCTCAAACCCACTCAGGTTTTAGGACCCCTGGCCACTCTCTGTTGTGGGAGCTGTGCAGCCCTGTGCTCCCCTGTTCCAAAGGCCTGTTTTCCCATGGAAATCGACGTTTTGCATAAGACCCACAGATGTGGCTCCTCCTGGTCATTTCTTGGGTAGTTCAGAACCCTTTTCTTTCCCTACCTAACATTTCCTGCCTCTTGCCCCCCCATTCCAGCACCAGGCAAACAAACCTGGGGATCAGGCAGGGCTCTCCCTCAGGATTTCCAGCTGAAAGTGAGGCTCACAATGGCCCACCCCTTTTCTTGGCTCAAACTGTCCCCTCCACACCACACCGGGTTATTCCACATCTCTCCTTAATATCACAACTGTTTGGGCTATAAAACACATGTGTGGGTGGAGGAGCAGGGGCTCTGTGTGTGTGTGTGTGTGTTCCCAGGCTGGCGTTCCAGGGGCACAGGGTTGCACAGTGATTAATAACTGGGGGGAAATTAGACTAAATGAACCATGCCCCAGCGGGCCTGGTTTGTGTGGCCCTTGTGTCTTCAGCTGTAGGTGAAATGGGTGTTGCTCTCCAGTGCTACAGAAACATCAGCCTCCAACTTCAGTCATCACAGGTGACTGGGATCTGCTAAAAAATATGGCAGGACAGAGCTGGAGGGGAGCAGGTGAGGGCTGCACACTCGTGTGAGGGGGTGCACACTCGTGTGTGGGGTGTTCCTATGCACTCTGCAGCAGTGCAGGGATCTAATTCTGGTCTAATGTCATGTTGTGGTTGGCTTACAGGTGGCTCAGTGTAGGGGGTAGGTGTAGGGGGTCGGTGCTGGGCATTGAGGCCTGTTACTGCTGGGGGGCAGCTCCCGCTGCCAGAGCCCTGGCTGGTGTTGGGGAGCTGGCTGGCCTCCCTGGGGGAGGTGGGCCGAGAGGCTGGATGCTGCACAGCATCTCTCACTGCCACTCAGAGGTCCCCATCTCTCCCCCCTTGCTTTGCTTTGGGCCACCACTACCCCCTGGTGAAACCCCACCCCACCGCAGAGCCGGGCACCGGGCACCTTGTTCTGGCCCTGTCCGGCGGCCGTGGGGCACGGGACCCTGCCGGTGCCATCCCCTGGGGTGGGGGCACAGGAGGGGTCCCGGGGTAGTTACAGACACTGCTTCGGGACGCTCCATGTGCAGGAGGAACATCCGACCTTCACATGGTCATCACTGGGGGTGTCATCCTACCCACACAGGCACGCTGCTGGTGCCTGGGCTCAGCTAGGCTCCACTCAGCTCCCATCACTGCCACGTGCATCCCCGCTGACCTCAGCGACCTGCTCACACCTTTGAGGTGAAAAATACCCCATTTCCTGGGGCTTTGCCAGGCACCTCAAGACACATGCCTGGGCAGGACTCAGAGTGTGGGGGTCAGAGGGGGGAGGACACGTGAGCCCACAGGGACCAAGTGGTTTCACTTTTTCCCTAAATTTTTGCATGCACCATGCAGATGCTTCGCAGCACCCTGGGGAACATCTTCTGGGCTTTTAATTCCAGCTTTGTGAGTCCCTTTGTCAGGCTTATTGTGAGGCTGCGGGTGAAGGAGACAAGGTTGATGTTGGCTGGCACAGGCTACAGTGTGACCAAGCCCTTGGGCCATCCCTCTCTGCTCTCCTGTCCTTAGAAGGGCTGAAGAAAACTCCCCAACTTCTCCCCCTGCCCTGCCGCCCTCTCCCCCTGCCCTGCCGCCCTCTCCCCCTGCCCTGCCGCCCTCTCCCCGTTGCGAGTGTGTGTGTGGACGTGACTTTCAGAGTATTTTATGCACAAGGCCCCATGTGTATCATGGTACAAAATAATTGTCCAGTCTTATGGATAGTTTATGCCCCAGGGGGGTTTTGTAGATTAATAGTAAAAGAACTAAACAAGCACTTTTAAATTCTTTATATTATGAAAATACATTCTTTATTTTTCTTGGCATCGGTCTCACTGAGCTAACGGATCAGTTTATGATACTACAGGTTTTAAACTATAGCAATGATCAACACGGAGGAGCAGAACCCAGAATTAAGCAGACAGACGTACCAATGTGAAGC